>JASEVX010000003.1:128098580-128245836 GCA_031761405.1 Serripes groenlandicus | reverse complement strand
CCAAAGGCAGAACCAGCTCATCACGAGATTCGAACCCGGGACCTTTGCCACGTGAGGCCAATGCTCTAGCACTGTACCACTGCCTTCCAGGACAAATGTACACAATAACGACACATACAACTAAATAATAATATATAACATACTAGAAGGAAAATCAGAAATAGAGAGAGAGAGAGAGAGAGATTGCTCAGAGTGGTAAACTAGTTAGGTAAACGTTACCTTTGGAGCTAGTCACAACTGGAAGAGAACAGAAAGAGACCTTATATAGTACAGAATACCTTTGTACAGAATACCTTGTGTATACACAAGAATCACAATAATCACAATAATCACATGAACCATGCATACCACAAGTAAATAAGGCAGGCATACATGTAGTAACTAGAAGAGTCATAAGAAAAGGTAGAGGCAGGTATATGTACGGTGGCTTAAAGAAACCGCTCCCGTTACATTCCCCCTTTCTTAAGATCCAATGTTCAAATAATCATTGGTCAAAAGAAACTGAGCTGTAGAAGATTATAACGAATAAATAATAGTATAGGAAATGATTCACTTATCAGCTAGAAGGTAAGATATAAGATAAAAGAAAACACAAAAGAACACTGACAAGTATGAAAAGTTCATTTCTTCGACTTTTTGAAAGTTATTGAACCATCCAGATAGGCCTCTTCATCTCGACAGACTTCTCCTCCTCGGACCTTGAACACGGTCGAATAAGTAACAGGTTTTTGAATAAGTAACAGGTGATTTAAAATGTACCAATTGGTTTCTGTTATCACCAACAGCAGCAACAGCATCAACATTATGATTTTCAACATCAGTAATGCAGTTTCAGTAATGTTTTTGATAGAAAAGGCTTCTGTTAATGAAACGGCCGAATAAGTAACAGGTCAGCTTAAAGGTACGTATAGATCTCCGTCAGCATCTACAACAACAACAACATCCCATTTGCTGTTTGCAATATCAACGTATGCAATTTGAATAGATTTTCTGAATAAGTAACGAATAAGTAACAGATTTTTCGAATAAGTAACAGGTGATTTGAAATATACTAATGGGTCTACGGCAGCATCTACAACAACAACAATATCACAATTGTGGTTTGCAACATCAACATATGCAATTGGAATGATATTTGTGATAGCAAAGTCATCTTTTCTTGAAAAAGGCCGAATAAGTAACCACTCATGTATACATGTTTACAATAAATCTAAACTCATTGTCACATGTTCAATGCAGTCTGGTGAATTTCTACACTAGTTTCGAGGCGAACACGTGGTTTTTAGAGACTATTTGGTCGTAGATAAGATTGACTGCGGCGTATTTGGTATACTTTGACCTTGATGCTATTTTCTTTTAGGTCAAAGGGTAGTATTTCATTTTCCATAGACGACCATTATAGCATTATGGGTTATGGTTCGTTAACAACGAGTCAAACAACCAATAACAAACCTGTGTCAAAATAAAGTTGATTGTTCGAACTAGAAACAAAGCAAAAAAACATACAGGTGTCGTTTTATGAGGTCATATAGATGGCCACACTTATCCCGCACTGAATTTTACTTACAATTATAGAAAATACAGGATGTTCTGAAAATTGCTCTTAGGTGTCAATATAGCTAAAAGCAAACAATATTTTGGTTATAACTCAGTCAGAGGTTATTCAACTTTATAAATAACACTTTCAACTTTCAGTAAAATCCTTATTGTCCAATGGGAGCTAACTTAAGTCTAATATATTCATCTGAAATTCCCTGGACAAAATTGTCCACCCGGCAAGCCGATCCGAATAACTTCCCTTTGACCTTCAGTCTGTCCATGGAAAGAAAGGTGTGAACAGTGTCTATCAATATCCGCCTGTGTATACATCCTCAATCTGGTTTGAAGCTACTGTCAACTGGTACTACATTTAGTTTTTATTTTATTGTTCACATAAACTACGCGAGTACTGGTTATATATATACAGGAAATAGCACTAGTTTTCAAACGGATCTAGTTTTATCTTTGTATGTTTCTGTTAGCGTTTAACCCGAGTAATAATCTTGAACAAACAACGATAGAAGGATGTGCAATACAGCATAGATCATCTGCATTTCTATGCAAAAACCCGGTTCGTCTTAACTCGTACTATTTCTGAAACGTCTGGTAGGACATAAACAATGTTATCGAATATTTTGATTGAATTAACACTTGCATATCAATTAGCAAATGCAATGCGAAGTGAAATTTTGAGAGACAGTCCAACAATTTGACAATTACCATGTGTTCTTCTCTTACCATGGTTCAAAGTGTGCTTGTATATATACATGTTACTCAAATATATTAATTAGCATGTCCATGGGAAAGTGCTTCGGTTGCATTTTGTGAACAATGTCGAACCAGATCAACCTGTGCATATTTTATTTAGAAAATAGAAACATGTAAAACGATTAAACGTTCATTTATATAATTAAGAGTAAACTATTGATGATTTAATGGAACCTCATTTGCACGCATATTCTTGTTTTAATCACTGGGTATACCCTTTGAGATTGCGGAATACGGCGATTTTAAGCTTTTGTAGGGAGACATAGCCGAGTAGCCTGTGCTCACTTGCTTTTGACAAATGGTGTAGATTCTAATAAACAAAGCAGATACATAACCTGATCAGAACCTACACAGTTCAGATGTTTTTAAATTACCTTGGAGAATGTTCCATCAGGAGATTCTAAACTTGTGTAGGGAGAAATAACACGAATCAAGATTGGCATTCAGTATCTTAACATACATTTACGCATAACGATAGTTAGATCGTTAGAATAATCATGACAATAGTTCCCAGTTGACGTACGCATAAACAGACAATAACTCATATTTACTACTTTAACTGTTTTTATTTTCAACAATCTTTAACAAAAACTATAAAGAATAACATACATCTTTAACTGTCTCTATAGAAATCGCAGAAACTTCTGGACCAGGAAGCTGCTGTTTTGTCTGTTCTCGTGCTGCCACCTGTTGACGTCATCGGTAATGTCAATTCGGTGTCTTGTAATTCTGACAAAATGGATCTGGCTGTAGTCTGGACCTAAAGGAAAGAAAGGACAAAATTCATTAAATATTAAAAAATGGTAAAAACAATGCTTGATAACAACTTGTAAAAGTATTGATCTGATAGAAATACATTTATATGTTATGAAGTAAAGAGTGTTGACTACTGATTCAAATTTAAGTAATACATATGAGCCAGTACACGACAAAACCTGTATTAGTGACCAAAAAATATTATTTGAGTTTTTTGTATTTCCTAAAATATCAACCGTTTACCTTCATAATGATACCAGAATTAGCCAAATAGTCCTACATATACTCTCTTAATTACGATATAAACATACCAACTGTCATAAGAAAACGAAAAAAAAACAACGGCGTTTTAATAAGGTGGAATCATACCTTTGAAATAACGTCGTTTTTGACGTCAAAACGTATGTCATTGCAACAATGATAGTGTGGTTAATGAAACCGCCATTCTTTTCTCGTTTGAAGTGATATTCGGATAAAATAGATGGCAGACAGTAGGGAATAGAATTTCATGCGTGCTGATATCAATTCCATACATCTGCCATGACAAATTAGACAACAAAATGCGAATTAAAAGGAAAGTTTCTCCAAAACATTTTAACAGTTATAAGATTATTTCTGATTTATTAAAAATTCGCCCGAGAGATATTTATCTAAAAGATATATCATTTTAGGCACTTGTTCGTCTACCATTTGCCGAAATTTTAAGAATATATATCGAGCCGATTTTTAATAAATCATAATGCAGTTAAACGTCTGTCGCGCTTCGGAACGTTCACTGCACAAATATTAGATAGATACGCATCTAGTGTAGGTAATAAAGTAATAAAGTACCCCCTTTCTTCTACCCCCTTGTTATTAATGGTAGGTTGTGTTTATTTGCTTCTCTTTAAAGATTCAAAGTAGCTACTATATTGCAATTTATATAGTAAATACATTAAAAATACAACAAAAGAATACTTGAATTTTTACGAGATAGCGAGAATGATATTTTCAACAATATCGATATATGCTAAAGTGAGAATTGTGCATCAGTAACGCAACATATAGAAATTTCGTGATTCAATGAGTAGTGACGGGTTGATACCGTAATTCATGCCAACATAATTACATTTTAGGTATACATCCAATTCGAGCAGTGAGCCATGACGAAACCTAATGGATTGTTCTATTGTCCAAAATAGGGATGAGCATAAAAATATTCGCCCGTTTTGATAATAAGTAAAATCCTGACACACCACCAAATCGAATGCAAAGTTAGCGGTTTAACAAGAGCATTGAACTCGTTATGCCAAGGTCCCGAGTTCGAGTCGTAATGGATTACATGTACATCTTTTTATTTCATGTAGCTTCTACGTTACTATTAATCGCGCAGTGTCCTTAATTATCGTGATTTTATATTTACCTGCGAAGGTATGAATGTGGCATACAAATGTAGAACGACGTATTATAGCATACACAGCCATGCAGTCGAAATCGCATTATAGTGATGATGATGATGATGATGATGATTATTATGATAATGATGATGATATATTATTTACACTATTTTTGTCAAGGTTTTTGATGATCTTTATGTAATATAGTTATAATGAATATTAACAAGAGCACCGCGTACGACACAGACGCTCGACTGACAGGGAGAAAAAAAAATGAGCTAAACAAAAAACCTTAACCGGACGACCACGCCGCCGCCGCCGACGACAACGCCAGGGTCATGACAATAGCTCTCTTTTTTTCAAAAGTCGAGCTAAAAATGAAGAAAACAATGAAATCTAAAAATAAAAAAAAAAAATGAAATAATAAAACCTTAAATAAATATATGCATACATACACATAGATCAAAGCTAAATGAAAAAAAAGAGAAAATTGTGGTGGGATCGAACCCATGTCATAGGACTGAATTCGTTAATCTTACCGGCTCAACAGACTGAGCTAATAATCTATTATCATACTTTCTAGTCTAAACCAATATGTATTTATATATTTAACTGTACCGAGGCGTTCCGAATACAAAAGTTACCTCCTCCTGCCAAAAGTGTATATTTACATCGCTAGTGACTGCTTGACTCCTGGTGAACTCCACTGAATAAACATTTCAAATTACTATTTTGATTTTTGTCTACGTTGAGATATAAATTTATTATTTAGCATTTTGCTTAATTTCCTAAATTTGACGTTCATTTGACGTCTTTTTTTACATAACGTTCTTGCACGTCGCTAAACAACTTTACTATTTCACAACAAAATAATGTCATGCACATTTTCGGTATCTTCTGTTCGTATATATTTGAAATATACACAGCTTAAACTGGTACTTTCTTGTAAAATTATGCTGTGGCCCGCCTATGCCTCAACTCGTTTCCTTGACAACAATTTATAACTAAACTAATGACTATTTTAGAAATATTAATTCGCCATAAGGTAGAGCAAAAACAAATATACATATGGTATGAATTCCGAAATATGTATTAACTAATACAAGAATCACTAAGAAAGTGTTATTACTTTTTGATTACCCCTTGTATAATAATATATAAACAGATTTCCAAGTATGATTAACCCTGTATCCTGTATTACGTCTATTTATATACTGTATCATTTGCAATAAAATAACTATTCGGGAAGAAATAAATTAAAATATCCATTTTTAGTAGGGAGTAGATTTCATGATACCATAAAGTTGATGTTTATTATGCAAAACAAAAGGTTGTCAATTTTAATTCCACTAACTGCGTTTCAGTTCAAAATTCGCAATGTGCGTTCCGACGTGCGACATCGGTAAAACGGCATTCTGATTTATTAAAAATCGGCTCCACAGATTCTCTTGAAATTCTGGTAACTTGAAGTAGAAAGGGTGATCTTAATGATATGTATTTCTTAAAAAATTAAAAATGATGTAATTACTTTGAAAATATTCCAGCGAAATTTTCATTAACAAACGGGTATTTTTATCTGAATCGTCATGTCAGAAACATTAAATTTATATCATGACACAGGTAACTTTATTCTCTATAATTCGGTGTTACAAATACCCGATTTCTAATGAAAATTTCGCTGGAAGTAATTGCATAATTTTTAATTTACTAAGCATTTACCCGAGAGATTTTTTAAACAAATACATATTAACTTTGGAAATTAAATTCAAGATATTACTGTTTACGGTAAACCGACGTTGACGAAAAATGTGACGTCATAAAATTGGAAATTCCAAACGTCATACGTTATGTCACTAATACAGGTTTTGTCGTGGACTGGCTCATATCTAAGTATATATCAACAATGTATCTTTGTATATTTCTAAGCGAAATATAAGCCTTAAGTTAAAAGAAAGAATTATTACCTGAGTCCATTTCTTGTCTGATAACTGCTGGTAGATATGTTGAACCCCTTCACACACAGACATACGTATAGAAAGTTGTAGACTCTTGACGGAGTTACCACCAAGACTTGACATCAGCGACTGTTGGCTCAGAGATGTGATCTGTTCATCTGTAAAATTGAATAATAAAAATAATGGTCAAACGCTATTTGTTTTCCTATGTGTTGAGTTTGTACTACGCAACTTTCAACATGTGTTCTCATATATTGCGGCAACAATTCACTTATTCATAACCACTGGCTGAACAAACCAGTACTGGGCTAGGAGACGTGCCTTGTGCATTGGCACTCCGTCACGAATGGGAATCGAACCCAGGACACCCGGTTCCAAATCGCGACGCTAACTACTTAGCGATAGCGTATTTATTTTTTACGACGTACTAACCATATATAATTGACGTGTAAAACGAGTGATCCCTTTTTAAACTAATAGCTCCAGTTTAAGATAAATTATAGAATAATCAAGGAAAAGTAAAACAACTTTAAAGCATTAGTAAACTGTTTAGAATGTTCTGCACATATATGTAAATTCATCAATCGTCAGACTGATTTAGATCTTCCGTTTTTATGTTGCCGTGAATCACGACCCGATGTTAGAATGCCGTAACTTTCGGTTTTTTAAAACACTGCATTTCTAGATAGCATTCCGAAAGGATCAGTAGGATAACCATTTTGATAACATACGGAAATACGAAATAATAATTAGTATATAAAGAACTGACAGAAACACCCACCTAATAGTTCGGTTTGTTTCTTTGCAGCCTCTAGAACAACCATCTGATCTCTGAGGGTTTCGGCAGCTGATACTACATCCATGATGATTTATAAAATGTCGATTGCTAAATATACGTTCGTAAGTCGAATGTATTCTCGAAATGAGATGACATGGATAGTCAATTGTAGTTTTTATATATGATAGGTCACGCTTTGTGGACAATTAATTTTGATTACACATTAAATTGATATTTTAGTGTATTTTCTTTATCTTCATTAACTTGACTATAATCAAATGTGTTTGTTTCTAATCATATATTAATTAACTCATTACTTATGAAATCATCTCACCCATTAAGGTGGTCCTACCGAGTGATCAGACAGTAAGTAACACACCAACTGAATTAATTAGCATTACTTAATTACGTATTTATCAATTCAAATTTTGAAAGTGTGTACATCAAAGACAGTTCTACCAATTACTGTTGAAATTAGTTCATCCATTAATGTGATCCTAACAGTGATTAAAAAAAGATTATGCGTGCAAATGAGGTTCCATTAAATCATCAATAGTTTACTCTTAATTATATAAATGAACGTTTAATCGTTATACATGTTTCTATTAGCGTTATTCCGAGGAATACACTTGAACAAACAGTGGTAGTACGATGTACAATACCGCATAGGTCATCTGCTTTTCTATGCATAACCCCACGTTAATCAAAAGTCGTAATGTTTCTAACATGTCGGGTAGGATATATACAAGTTTACCAACTATTTCCCTTTGGTTAAAACTTGCATATTATTCAGCTAATGAGAACTAAAAATAAAGGGAGACAATCTAATATTAGGAAACACACTTTAGGTCAAAGATTACCAATTAAATCCTTCTTTATTTCTATGTAAATCAACATGTTTCAGCTCTCAATTATCACAAGTTCTTCAGTTCTTACAGGTTAACACACTATAGCATTGATGACAGTTAGCTTTAAAATAACCCCAATAAAGAAATCATTCCGAGAAGACGGTTCCCGTAATTTTGCCCTTAATCGGACTGAGCCCAAACCTGGTTTGTCACAGTCTCTACTTCCACTTTCAGACTAAGTCAAAATACCAAAAATGATCAAATCAAACAGTTCGAGTGTCTCATGTATACATGTTTACAATAAATCTAAACTCATTGCCACATGTTCAATGCAGTCTGGTGAAGTTCTACACTAGTCTCGAGACGAACACGTGGTTTTTAGAGACTATTTGGTCGTAGATAATTTAGGTCAAAGGGTAGTTAGACCTTGATGCTATTTTCCTTCAGGTCAAAGGGTAGTATTTCATTTTCCATAGACGACCATTATAGCATTATGGGTTATGGTTTGTTAACAACGAGTCAAACAACCAATAAACCTGTGTCAAAATAAAGTTGATTATTGGAACTAGAAACAAAGCAAAAAACCATACAGGTGTCGTTTTATGAGGTCATATAGATGGCCACACTTATCCCGCACTGAATTTTACTTACAATTATAGAAAATACAGGATGTTCTGAAAATTGCTCTTAGGTGTCAATATAGCTAAAAGCAAACAATAGTTTGGTTATAACTCAGTCAGAGGTTATTCAACTTTATAAATAACACTTTCAACTTTCAGTAAAATCCTTATTGTCCAATGGGAGCTAACTTCAGTCTAATATATTCATCTGAAATTCCCTGGACAAAATTGTCCACTCGGCAAGCCGATCCGAATTACTTCCCTTTGACCTTCAGTCTGTCCATGGAAAGAAAGGCGTAAGATAGCTTTTGTGAACAGTGTCTATCAATATCCGCCTGTGTATACATCCTCAATCTGGTTTGAAGCTACTGTCAACTGGTACTACATTTAGTTTTTATTTTATTGTTCACATAAACTACGCGAGTACTGGTTATATATCTACAGGAAATAGCACTAGTTTTCAAACGGATCTAGTTTTATCTTTGTATGTTTCTATTAGCGTTTAACCCGAGGAATAATCTTGAACAAACAACGATAGAAGGATGTGCAATACAGCATAGATCATCTGCATTTTTATGCAAAAACCCGGTTCGTCTTAACTCGTAATATTTCTGACACGTCTGGTAGGACATAAACAATGTTATCGAATATTTTGATTGATTTAACACTTGCATATCAATTAGCAAATGCAATGCGAAGTGAAATTTTGAGAGACAGTCTAACAATTTGACAATTACCATGTGTTCTTCTCTTACCATGGTTTAAAGTGTGCTTGTATATATACATGTTACTCAAATATATTAATTAGCATGTCCATGGGAAAGTGCTTCGGTTGCATTTTGTGAACAATGTCGAACCAGATCAACCTGTACATATTTGATTTAGTCAACTTGCGTAGATGCTGATAGTCAACGCAGATGTACAGGCTGATCGGAACCTACACTATTCTGATATACAAATGTATACCCTTTGAGATTGCGGAATACGGCAATTTTAAGCTTTTGTAGGGAGACATAGCCGAGTAGCCTGTGCTCACTTGCTTTTGACAAATGGTGTAGATTCTAATAAACAAAGCAGATACATAACCTGATCAGAACCTACACAGTTCAGATGTTTTTAAATTACCTTTGAGAATGTTCCATCAGGAGATTCTAAACTTGTGTAGGGAGAAATAACACGAATCAAGATTGGCATTCAGTATCTTAACATACATTTACGCATAACGATAGTTAGATCGTTAGAATAATCATGACAATAGTTCCCAGTTGACGTACGCATAAACAGACAATAACTCATATTTACTACTTTAACTGTTTTTATTTTCAACAATCTTTAACAAAAACTATAAAGAATAACATACATCTTTAACTGTCTCTATAGAAATCACAGAAACTTCTGGACCAGGAAGCTGCTGTTTTGTCTGTTCTCGTGCTGCCACCTGTTGACGTCATCGGTAATATCAATTCGGTGTCTTGTAATTCTGACAAAATGGATCTGGCTGTAGTCTGGACCTAAAGGAAAGAAAGGACAAAATTCATTAAATATTAAAAAATGGTAAAAACAATGCTTGATAACAACTTGTAAAAGTATTGATCTGATAGAAATACATTTATATGTTATGAAGTAAAGAGTGTTGACTACTGATTCAAATTTAAGTAATACATGTCTAAGTATATATCAACAATGTATCTTTGTATATTTCTAAGCGAAATATAAGCCTTGTGTTAAAAGAAAGAATTATTACCTGAGTCCATTTCTTGTCTGATAACTGCTGGTAGATCTGTTGAACCCCTTCACAAACAGACAGACGTATAGAAAGTTGTAGACACTATACGGAGTTACCACCAAGACTTGACATCAGCGACTGTTGGCTCAGAGATGTGATCTGTTCATCTGTAAAATTGAACAATAAAAATAATGGTCAAACGCTATTTGTTTTCCTTTGTGTTGAGTTTGTACTACGCAACTTTCAACATGTGTTCTCATATATTGCGGCAACAGTTCACTTATTCATAACCACTGCCTGAACAAACCAGTACTGGGCTAGGAGACGTGCCTTGTGCATTGGCACTCCGTCAAGAATGGGAATCGAACCCAGGACACCCGGTTCCAAATCCCGACGCTAACTACTTAGCGATAGCGTATTTATTTTTTACGACGTACTAACCATACATAATTGACGTGTAAAACGAGTGATCCCTTTTTAAACTAATAGCTCCATTTTAAGATAAATCATAGAATAATCAAGGAAAAGTAAAACAACTTTAAAGCATTAGTAAACTGTTTAGAATGTTCTGCACATATATGTAAATTCATCAATCGTCAGACTGATCTAGATCTTCCGTATTTTATGTTGCCGTGAATCACGACCCGATGTTAGAATGCCGTAACTTTCGGGTTTTTAAAACACTGCATTTCTAGATAGCATTCCGAAAGGATCAGTAGGATAACCATTTTGATAACATACGGAAATACGAAATAATAATTAGTATATAAAGAACTGACAGAAACACCCACCTAATAGTTCGGTTTGTTTCTTTGCAGCCTCTAGAACAACCATCTGATCTCTGAGGGTTTCGGCAGCTGATACTACATCCATGATGATTTATTGTCCACTCGGCAAGCCGATCCGAATTACTTCCCTTTGACCTTCAGTCTGTCCATGGAAAGAAAGACGTAAGATAGCTTTTGTGAACAGTGTCTATCAATATCCGCCTGTGTATACATCCTCAATCTGGTTTGAAGCTACTGTCAACTGGTACTACATTTAGTTTTTATTTTATTGTTCACATAAACTACGCGAGAACTGGTTATATATCTACAGGAAATAGCACTAGTTTTCAAACGGATCTAGTTTTATCTTTGTATGTTTCTATTAGCGTTTTACCCGAGGAATAATCTTGAACAAACAACGATAGAAGGATGTGCAATACAGCATAGATCATCTGCATTTTTATGCAAAAACCCGGTTCGTCTTAACTCGTAATATTTCTGACACGTCTGGTAGGACATAAACAATGTTATCGAATATTTTGATTGATTTAACACTTGCATATCAATTAGCAAATGCAATGCGAAGTGAAATTTTGAGAGACAGTCCAACAATTTGACAATTACCATGTGTTCTTCTCTTACCATGGTTCAAAGTGTGCTTGTATATATACATGTTACTCAAATATATTAATTAGCATGTCCATGGGAAAGTGCTTCGGTTGCATTTTGTGAACAATGTCGAACCAGATCAACCTGTGCATATTTGATTTAGTCAACTTGCGTAGATGCTGATAGTCAACGCAGATGTACAGGCTGATCGGAACCTACACTGTTCTGATATACAAATGTATACCCTTTGAGATTGCGGAATACGGCAATTTTAAGCTTTTGTAGGTAGACATATCCGAGTAGCCTGTGCTCACTTGCTTTTGACAAATGGTGTAGATTCTAATAAACAAAGCAGATACATAACCTGATCAGAACCTACACAGTTCAGATGTTTTTAAATTACCTTTGAGAATGTTCCATCAGGAGATTCTAAACTTGTGTAGGGAGAAATAACACGAATCAAGATTGGCATTCAGTATCTTAACATACATTTACGCATAACGATAGTTAGATCGTTAGAATAATCATGACAATAGTTCCCAGTTGACGTACGCATAAACAGACAATAACTCATATTTACTACTTTAACTGTTTTTATTTTCAACAATCTTTAACAAAAACTATAAAGAATAACATACATCTTTAACTGTCTCTATAGAAATCACAGAAACTTCTGGACCAGGAAGCTGCTGTTTTGTCTGTTCTCGTGCTGCCACCTGTTGACGTCATCGGTAATGTCAATTCGGTGTCTTGTAATTCTGACAAAATGGATCTGGCTGTAGTCTGGACCTAAAGGAAAGAAAGGACAAAATTCATTAAATATTAAAAAATGGTAAAAACAATGCTTGATAACAACTTGTAAAAGTATTGATCTGATAGAAATACATTTATATGTTATGAAGTAAAGAGTGTTGACTACTGATTCAAATTTAAGTAATACATATCTAAGTATATATCAACAATGTATCTTTGTATATTTCTAAGCGAAATATAAGCCTTGTGTTAAAAGAAAGAATTATTACCTGAGTCCATTTCTTGTCTGATAACTGCTGGTAGATCTGTTGAACCCCTTCACAAACAGACAGACGTATAGAAAGTTGTAGACACTTGACGGAGTTACCACCAAGACTTGACATCAGCGACTGTTGGCTCAGAGATGTGATCTGTTCATCTGTAAAATTGAATAATAAAAATAATGGTCAAACGCTATTTGTTTTCCTTTGTGTTGAGTTTGTACTACGCAACTTTCAACATGTGTTCTCATATATTGCGGCAACAGTTCACTTATTCATAACCACTGGCTGAACAAACCAGTACTGGGCTAGGAGACGTGCCTTGTGCATTGGCACTCCGTCAAGAATGGGAATCGAACCCAGGACACCCGGTTCCAAATCTCGACGTTTAACTACTTAGCGATAGCGTATTTATTTTTTACGACGTACTAACCATATATAATTGACGTGTAAAACGAGTGATCCCTTTTTAAACTAATAGCTCCATTTTAAGATAAATCATAGAATAATCAAGGAAAAGTAAAACAACTTTAAAGCATTAGTAAACTGTTTAGAATGTTCTGCACATATATGTAAATTCATCAATCGTCAGACTGATCTAGATCTTCCGTATTTTATGTTGCCGTGAATCACGACCCGATGTTAGAATGCCGTAACTTTCGGTTTTTTAAAACACTGCATTTCTAGATAGCATTCCGAAAGGATCAGTAGGATAACCATTTTGATTACATACGGAAATACGAAATAATAATTAGTATATAAAGAACTGACAGAAACACCCACCTAATAGTTCGGTTTGTTTCTTTGCAGCCTCTAGAACAACCATCTGATCTCTGAGGGTTTCGGCAGCTGATACTACATCCATGATGATTTATAAAATGTCGATTGCTAAATATACGTTCGTAAGTCGAATGTATTCTCGAAATGAGATGACATGGATAGTCAATTGTAGTTTTTATATATGATAGGTCACGCTTTGTGGACAATTAATTTTGATTACACATTAAATTGATCTTTTAGTGTATTTTCTTTATCTTCATTAACTTGACTATAATCAAATGTGTTTGTTTCTAATCATATATTAATTAACTCATTACTTATGAAATCATCTCACCCATTAAGGTGGTCCTACCGAGTGATCAGACAGTAAGTAACACACCAACTGAATTAATTAGCAAACTTAATTACGTATTTATCAATTCAAATTTTGAAAGTGTGTACATCAAAGACAGTTCTACCAATTACTGTTGAAATTAGTTCATCCAATAATGTGATCCTACCCAGTGATTTAAACAAGGATATGCGTGCAAATGAGGTTCCATTAAATCATCAATAGTTTACTCTTAATTATATAAATGAACGTTTAATCGTTATACATGTTTCTATTAGCGTTATTCCGAGTAATACACTTGAACAAACAGTGGCAGTACGATGTACAATACCGCATAGGTCATCTGCTTTTCTATGCATAACCCCACGTTAATCAAAAGTCGTAATGTTTCTAACATGTCGGGTAGGATATATACAAGTTTACCAACTATTTCCCTATGGTTAAAACTTGCATATTATTCAGCTAATGAGAACTAAAAATAAAGGGAGACAATATAATATTAGGAAACACACTTTAGGTCAAAGATTACCAATTAAATCCTTCTTTATTTCTATGTAAATCAACATGTTTCAGCTCTCAATTATCACAAGTTCTTCAGTTCTTACACACTATAGCATTGATGTCAGTTATTTATTGTCTGATAACTGCTGGTAGATCTGTTGAACCCCTTCACACACAGACAGACGTATAGAAACTTGTAGACACTTGACGGAGTTACCACCAAGACTTGACATCAGCGACTGTTGGTTCAGAGATGTGATCTGATCATCCGTAAAATTGAATAATAAAAATAATTGTCAAACGCTATTTGTTTTCCTTTGTGTTGAGTTTGTACTACGCAACTTTCAACATGTGTTCTCATATATTGCGGCAACAGTTCACTTATTCATAACCACTGGCTGAACAAACCAGTACTGGGCTAGGAGACGTGCCTTGTGCATTGGCACTCCGTCACGAATGGGAATCGAACCCAGGACACCCGGTTCCAAATCCCGACGCTATGTACTTTTTATATATATAATTGACGTGTAAAACGAGTGATCCCTTTTTAAACTAATAGCTCCATTTTAAGATAAATTATAGAATAATCAAGGAAAAGTAAAACAACTTTAAAACATTAGTAAACTGTTTAGAATGTTCTGCACATATATGTAAATTCATCAATCGTCAGACTGATCTAGATCTTCCGTATTTTCTGTTGCCGTGAATCACGACCCGATGTTAGAATGCCGTAACTTTCGGTTTTTTAAAACACTGCATTTCTAGATAGCATTCCGAAAGGATCAGTAGGATAACCATTTTGATAACATACGGAAATACGAAATAATAATTAGTATATAAAGAACTGACAGAAACACCCACCTAATAGTTCGGTTTGTTTCTTTGCAGCCTCTAGAACAACCATCTGATCTCTGAGGGTTTCGGCAGCTGATACTACATCCATGATGATTTATAAAATGTCGATTGCTAAATATACGTTCGTAAGTCGAATGTATTCTCGAAATGAGATGACATGGATAGTCAATTGTAGTTTTTATATATGATAGGTCACGCTTTGTGGACAATTAATTTTGATTACACATTAAATTGATCTTTTAGTGTATTTTCTTCTTCATTAACTTGACTATAATCAAATGTGTTTGTTTCTAATCATATATTAATTAACTCATTACTTATGAAATCATCTCACCCATTGATGTGGTCCTACCGAGTGATCAGACAGTAAGTAACACACCAACTGAATTAATTAGCAAACTTAATTACGTATTTATCAATTCAAATTTTGAAAGTGTGTACATCAAAGACAGTTCTACCAATTACTGTTGAAATTAGTTCATCCATTAATGTGATCCTAACAGTGATTAAAAAAAGATTATGCGTGCAAATGAGGTTCCATTAAATCATCAATAGTTTACTCTTAATTATATAAATGAACGTTTAATCGTTATACATGTTTCTATTAGCGTTATTCCGAGGAATACACTTGAACAAACAGTGGTAGTACGATGTACAATACCGCATAGGTCATCTGCTTTTCTATGCATAACCCCACGTTAATCAAAAGTCGTAATGTTTCTAACATGTCGGGTAGGATATATACAAGTTTACCAACTATTTCCCTTTGGTTAAAACTTGCATATTATTCAGCTAATGAGAACTAAAAATAAAGGGAGACAATCTAATATTAGGGAACACACTTTAGGTCAAAGATTACCAATTAAATCCTTCTTTATTTCTATGTAAATCAACATGTTTCAGCTCTCAATTATCACAAGTTCTTCAGTTCTTACAGGTTAACACACTATAGCATTGATGACAGTTAGCTTTAAAATAACCCCAATAAAGAAATCATTCCGAGAAGACGGTTCCCGTAATTTTGCCCATAATCAGACTGAGCCCAAACCTGGTTTGTCACAGTCTCTACTTCCACTTTCAGACAAAGTCAAAATACCAAAAATGATCAAATCAAACAGTTCCAGTGTCTCATGTATACATGTTTACAATAAATATAAACTCATTGTCACATGTTCAATGCAGTCTGATAGAGTTCTACACTAGTCTCGAGGCGAACACGTGGTTTTTAGAGACTATTTGGTCGTAGATAAGATTGACTGCGGGTGTATTTGGTATACTTTGACCTTGATGCTATTTTCCTTTAGGTCAAAGGGTAGTATTTCATTTTCCATAGACGACCATCATAGCATTATGGGTTATGATTCGTTAACAACGAGTCAAACAACCAATAAACCTGTGTCAAAATAAAGTTGATTATTAGAACTAGAAACAAAGCAAAAAAACATACAGGTGTCGTGTTATGAGGTCATATAGATGGCCACACTTATCCCGCACTGAATTTTACTTACAATTATAGAAAATACAGGATGTTCTGAAAATTGCTCTTAGGTGTCAATATAGCTAAAAGCAAACAATATTTTGGTTATAACTCAGTCAGAGGTTATTCAACTTTATAAATAACACTTTCAACTTTCAGTAAAATCCTTATTGTCCAATGGGAGCTAACTTCAGTCTAATATATTCATCTGAAATTCCCTGTACAAAATTGTCCACTCGGCAAGCCGATCCGAATTACTTCCCTTTGACCTTCAGTCTGTCCATGGAAAGAAAGGCGTAAGATAGCTTTTGTGAACAGTGTCTATCAATATCCGCCTGTGTATACATCCTCAATCTGGTTTGAAGCTACTGTCAACTGGTACTACATTTAGTTTTTATTTTATTGTTCACATAAACTACGCGAGTACTGGTTGTATATCTACAGGAAATAGCACTAGTTTTCAAACGGATCTAGTTTTATCTTTGTATGTTTCTATTAGCGTTTAACCCGAGGAATAATCTTGAACAAACAACGATAGAAGGATGTGCAATACAGCATAGATCATCTGCATTTTTATGCAAAAACCCGGTTCGTCTTAACTCGTAATATTTCTGACACGTCTGGTAGGACATAAACAATGTTATCGAATATTTTGATTGATTTAACACTTGCATATCAATTAGCAAATGCAATGCGAAGTGAAATTTTGAGAGACAGTCCAACAATTTGACAATTACCATGTGTTCTTCTCTTACCATGGTTCAAAGTGTGCTTGTATATATACATGTTACTCAAATATATTAATTAGCATGTCCATGGGAAAGTGCTTCGGTTGCATTTTGTGAACAATGTCGAACCAGATCAACCTGTGCATATTTGATTTAGTCAACTTGCGTAGATGCTGATAGTCAACGCAGATGTACAGGCTGATCGGAACCTACACTGTTCTGATATACAAATGTATACCCTTTGAGATTGCGGAATACGGCAATTTTAAGCTTTTGTAGGGAGACATAGCCGAGTAGCCTGTGCTCACTTGCTTTTGACAAATGGTGTAGATTCTAATAAACAAAGCAGATACATAACCTGATCAGAACCTACACAGTTCAGATGTTTTTAAATTACCTTTGAGAATGTTCCATCAGGAGATTCTAAACTTGTGTAGGGAGAAATAACACGAATCAAGATTGGCATTCAGTATCTTAACATACATTTACGCATAACGATAGTTAGATCGTTAGAATAATCATGACAATAGTTCCCAGTTGACGTACGCATAAACAGACAATAACTCATATTTACTACTTTAACTGTTTTTATTTTCAACAATCTTTAACAAAAACTATAAAGAATAACATACATCTTTAACTGTCTCTATAGAAATCACAGAAACTTCTGGACCAGGAAGCTGCTGTTTTGTCTGTTCTCGTGCTGCCACCTGTTGACGTCATCGGTAATGTCAATTCGGTGTCTTGTAATTCTGACAAAATGGATCTGGCTGTAGTCTGGACCTAAAGGAAAGAAAGGACAAAATTCATTAAATATTAAAAAATGGTAAAAACAATGCTTGATAACAACTTGTAAAAGTATTGATCTGATAGAAATACATTTATATGTTATGAAGTAAAGAGTGTTGACTACTGATTCAAATTTAAGTAATACATATCTAAGTATATATCAACAATGTATCTTTGTATATTTCTAAGCGAAATATAAGCCTTGTGTTAAAAGAAAGAATTATTACCTGAGTCCATTTCTTGTCTGATAACTGCTGGTAGATCTGTTGAACCCCTTCACACACAGACAGACGTATAGAAAGTTGTAGACACTTGACGGAGTTACCACCAAGACTTGACATCAGCGACTGTTGGTTCAGAGATGTGATCTGTTCATCCGTAAAATTGAATAATAAAAATAATGGTCAAACGCTATTTGTTTTCCTTTGTGTTGAGTTTGTACTACGCAACTTTCAACATGTGTTCTCATATATTGCGGCAACAGTTCACTTATTCATAACCACTGGCTGAACAAACCAGTACTGGGCTAGGAGACGTGCCTTGTGCATTGGCACTCCGTCAATAATGGGAATCGAACCCACGACACCCGGTTCCAAATCTCGACGCTAACTACTTAGCGATAGCGTATTTATTTTTTACGACGTACTAACCATACATAATTGACGTGTAAAACGAGTGATCCCTTTTTAAACTAATAGCTCCATTTTAAGATAAATTATAGAATAATCAAGGAAAAGTAAAACAACTTTAAAGCATTAGTAAACTGTTTAGAATGTTCTGCACATATATGTAAATTCATCAATCGTCAGACTGATCTAGATCTTCCGTATTTTATGTTGCCGTGAATCACGACCCGATGTTAGAATGCCGTAACTTTCGGTTTTTTAAAACACTGCATTTCTAGATAGCATTCCGAAAGGATCAGTAGGATAACCATTTTGATAACATACGGAAATACGAAATAATAATTAGTATATAAAGAACTGACAGAAACACCCACCTAATAGTTCGGTTTGTTTCTTTGCAGCCTCTAGAACAACCATCTGATCTCTGAGGGTTTCGGCAGCTGATACTACATCCATGATGATTTATAAAATGTCGATTGCTAAATATACGTTCGTAAGTCGAATGTATTCTCGAAATGAGATGACATGGATAGTCAATTGTAGTTTTTATATATGATAGGTCACGCTTTGTGGACAATTAATTTTGATTACACATTAAATTGATCTTTTAGTGTATTTTCTTTATCTTCATTAACTTGACTATAATCAAATGTGTTTGTTTCTAATCATATATTAATTAACTCATTACTTATGAAATCATCTCACCCATTAAGGTGGTCCTACCGAGTGATCAGACAGTAAGTAACACACCAACTGAATTAATTAGCAAACTTAATTACGTATTTATCAATTCAAATTTTGAAAGTGTGTACATCAAAGACAGTTCAACCAATTACTGTTGAAATTAGTTCATCCATTAATGTTATCCTACCCAGTGATTAAAACAAGAATATGCGTGCAAATGAGGTTCCATTAAATCATCAATAGTTTACTCTTAATCATATAAATGAACGTTTAATCGTTATACATGTTTCTATTAGCGTTATTCCGAGGAATACACTTGAACAAACAGTGGCAGTACGATGTACAATACCGCATAGGTCATCTGCTTTTCTATGCATAACCCCACGTTAATCAAAAGTCGTAATGTTTCTAACATGTCGGGTAGGATGTATACAAGTTTACCAACTATTTCCCTTTGGTTAAAACTTGCATATTATTCAGCTAATGAGAACTAAAAATAAAGGGAGACAATCTAATATTAGGAAACACACTTTAGGTCAAAGATTACCAATTAAATCCTTTTTTATTTCTATGTAAATCAACATGTTTCAGCTCTCAATTATCACAAGTTCTTCAGTTCTTACACACTATAGCATTGATGTCAGTTATTTCTTGTCTGATAACTGCTGGTAGATCTGTTGAACCCCTTCACACACAGACAGACGTATAGAAAGTTGTAGACACTTGACGGAGTTACCACCAAGACTTGACATCAGCGACTGTTGGTTCAGAGATGTGATCTGTTCATCCGTAAAATTGAATAATAAAAATAATGGTCAAACGCTATTTGTTTTCCTTTGTGTTGAGTTTGTACTACGCAACTTTCAACATGTGTTCTCATATATTGCGGCAACAGTTCACTTATTCATAACCACTGGCTGAACAAACCAGTACTGGGCTAGGAGACGTGCCTTGTGCATTGGCACTCCGTCACGAATGGGAATCGAACCCAGGAAACTCGGTTCCAAATCCCGACGCTATGTACTTTTTATATATATAATTGACGTGTAAAACGAGTGATCCCTTTTTAAACTAATAGCTCCATTTTAAGATAAATTATAGAATAATCAAGGAAAAGTAAAACAACTTTAAAACATTAGTAAACTGTTTAGAATGTTCTGCACATATATGTAAATTCATCAATCGTCAGACTGATCTAGATCTTCCGTATTTTATGTTGCCGTGAATCACGACCCGATGTTAGAATGCCGTAACTTTCGTTTTTTTAAAACACTGCATTTCTAGATAGCATTCCGAAAGGATCAGTAGGATAACCATTTTGATAACATACGGAAATACGAAATAATAATTAGTATATAAAGAACTGACAGAAACACCCACCTAATAGTTCGGTTTGTTTCTTTGCAGCCTCTAGAACAACCATCTGATCTCTGAGGGTTTCGGCAGCTGATACTACATCCATGATGATTTATAAAATGTCGATTGCTAAATATACGTTCGTAAGTCGAATGTATTCTCGAAATGAGACGACATGGATAGTCAATTGTAGTTTTTATATATGATAGGTCACGCTTTGTGGACAATTAATTTTGATTACACATTAAATTGATCTTTTAGTGTATTTTCTTCTTCATTAACTTGACTATAATCAAATGTGTTTGTTTCTAATCATATATTAATTAACTCATTACTTATGAAATCATCTCACCCATTAAGGTGGTCCAACCGATTGATCAGACAGTAAGTAACACACCAACTGAATTAATTAGCAAACTTAATTACGTATTTATCAATTCAAATTTTGAAAGTGTGTACATCAAAGACAGTTCTACCAATTACTGTTGAAATTAGTTCATCCATTAATGTGATCCTAACAGTGATTAAAAAAAGATTATGCGTGCAAACGAGGTTCCATTAAATCATCAATAGTTTACTCTTAATTATATAAATGAACGTTTAATCGTTATACATGTTTCTATTAGCGTTATTCCGAGGAATACACTTGAACAAACAGTGGTAGTACGATGTACAATACCGCATAGGTCATCTGCTTTTCTATGCATAACCCCACGTTAATCAAAAGTCGTAATGTTTCTAACATGTCGGGTAGGATATAAAAAAAGTTTACTAACTATTTCCCTTTGGTTAAAACTTGCATATTATTCAGCTAATGAGAACTAAAAATAAAGGGAGACAATCTAATATTAGGAAACACACTTTAGGTCAAAGATTACCAATTAAATCCTTCTTTATTTCTATGTAAATCAACATGTTTCAGCTCTCAATTATCACAAGTTCTTCAGTTCTTACACACTATAGCATTGATGTCAGTTATTTCTTGTCTGATAACTGCTGGTAGATCTGTTGAACCCCTTCACACACAGACAGACGTATAGAAAGTTGTAGACACTTGACAGAGTTACCACCAAGACTTGACATCAGCGACTGTTGGTTCAGAGATGTGATCTGTTCATCCGTAAAATTGAATAATAAAAATAATGGTCAAACGCTATTTGTTTTCCTTTGTGTTGAGTTTGTACTACGCAACTTTCAACATGTGTTCTCATATATTGCGGCAACAGTTCACTTATTCATAACCACTGGCTGAACAAACCAGTACTGGGCTAGGAGACGTGCCTTGTGCATTGGCACTCCGTCACGAATGGGAATCGAACCCAGGACACCCGGTTCCAAATCCCGACGCTATGTACTTTTTATATATATAATTGACGTGTAAAACGAGTGATCCCTTTTTAAACTAATAGCTCCATTTTAAGATAAATTATAGAATAATCAAGGAAAAGTAAAACAACTTTAAAACATTAGTAAACTGTTTAGAATGTTCTGCACATATATGTAAATTCATCAATCGTCAGACTGATCTAGATCTTCCGTATTTTATGTTGCCGTGAATCACGACCCGATGTTAGAATACCGTAACTTTCGGTTTTTTAAAACACTGCATTTCTAGATAGCATTCCGAAAGGATCAGTAGGATAACCATTTTGATAACATACGGAAATACGAAATAATAATTAGTATATAAAGAACTGACAGAAACACCCACCTAATAGTTCGGTTTGTTTCTTTGCAGCCTCTAGAACAACCATCTGATCTCTGAGGGTTTCGGCAGCTGATACTACATCCATGATGATTTATAAAATGTCGATTGCTAAATATACGTTCGTAAGTCGAATGTATTCTCGAAATGAGATGACATGGATAGTCAATTGTAGTTTTTATATATGATAGGTCACGCTTTGTGGACAATTAATTTTGATTACACATTAAATTGATCTTTTAGTGTATTTTCTTCTTCATTAACTTGACTATAATCAAATGTGTTTGTTTCTAATCATATATTAATTAACTCATTACTTATGAAATCATCTCACCCATTAAGGTGGTCCAACCGAGTGATCAGACAGTAAGTAACACACCAACTGAATTAATTAGCAAACTTAATTACGTATTTATCAATTCAAATTTTGAAAGTGTGTACATCAAAGACAGTTCTACCAATTACTGTGCTCACTTGCTTTTGACAAATGGTGTAGATTCTAATAAACAAAGCAGATACATAACCTGATCAGAACCTACACAGTTCAGATGTTTTTAAATTACCTTTGAGAATGTTCCATCAGGAGATTCTAAACTTGTGTAGGGAGAAATAACACGAATCAAGATTGGCATTAAGTATCTTAACATACATTTACGCATAACGATAGTTAGATCGTTAGAATAATCATGACAATAGTTCCCAGTTGACGTACGCATAAACAGACAATAACTCATATTTACTACTTTAACTGTTTTTATTTTCAACAATCTTTAACAAAAACTATAAAGAATAACATACATCTTTAACTGTCTCTATAGAAATCACAGAAACTTCTGGACCAGGAAGCTGCTGTTTTGTCTGTTCTCGTGCTGCCACCTGTTGACGTCATCGGTAATGTCAATTCGGTGTCTTGTAATTCTGACAAAATGGATCTGGCTGTAGTCTGGACCTAAAGGAAAGAATGGACAAAATTCATTAAATATTAAAAAATGGTTAAAACAATGCTGGATAACAACTTGTAAAAGTATTGATCTGATAGAAATACATTTATATGTTATGAAGTAAAGAGTGTTGACTACTGATTCAAATTTAAGTAATACATGTCTAAGTATATATCAACAATGTATCTTTGTATATTTCTAAGCGAAATATAAGCCTTGTGTTAAAAGAAAGAATTATTACCTGAGTCCATTTCTTGTCTGATAACTGCTGGTAGATCTGTTGAACCCCTTCACAAACAGACAGACGTATAGAAAGTTGTAGACACTTGACGGAGTTACCACCAAGACTTGACATCAGCGACTGTTGGCTCAGAGATGTGATCTGTTCATCTGTAAAATTGAATAATAAAAATAATGGTCAAACGCAATTTGTTTTCCTTTGTGTTGAGTTTGTACTACGCAACTTTCAACATGTGTTCTCATATATTGCGGCAACAGTTCACTTATTCATAACCACTGGCTGAACAAACCAGTACTGGGCTAGGAGACGTGCCTTGTGCATTGGCACTCCGTCAAGAATGGGAATCGAACCCAGGACACCCGGTTCCAAATCCCGACGTTTAACTACTTAGCGATAGCGTATTTATTTTTTACGACGTACTAACCATATATAATTGACGTGTAAAACGAGTGATCCCTTTTTAAACTAATAGCTCCATTTTAAGATAAATCATAGAATAATCAAGGAAAAGTAAAACCTTTAAAGCATTAGTAAACTGTTTAGAATGTTCTGCACATATATGTAAATTCATCAATCGTCAGACTGATCTAGATCTTCCGTATTTTATGTTGCCGTGAATCACGACCCGATGTTAGAATGCCGTAACTTTCGGTTTTTTAAAACACTGCATTTCTAGATAGCATTCCGAAAGGATCAGTAGGATAACCATTTTGATAACATACGGAAATACGAAATAATAATTAGTATATAAAGAACTGACAGAAACACCCACCTAATAGTTCGGTTTGTTTCTTTGCAGCCTCTAGAACAACCATCTGATCTCTGAGGGTTTCGGCAGCTGATACTACATCCATGATGATTTATAAAATGTCGATTGCTAAATATACGTTCGTAAGTCGAATGTATTCTCGAAATGAGATGACATGGATAGTCAATTGTAGTTTTTATATATGATAGGTCACGCTTTGTGGACAATTAATTTTGATTACACATTAAATTGATCTTTTAGTGTAGTTTCTTTATCTTCATTAACTTGACTATAATCAAATGTGTTTGTTTCTAATCATATATTAATTAACTAATTACTTATGAAATCATCTCACCCATTAAGGTGGTCCTACCGAGTGATCAGACAGTAAGTAACACACCAACTGAATTAATTAGCAAACTTAATTACGTATTTATCAATTCAAATTTTGAAAGTGTGTACATCAAAGACAGTTCTACCAATTACTGTTGAAATTAGTTCATCCATTAATGTGATCCTACCCAGTGATTTAAACAAGGATATGCGTGCAAATGAGGTTCCATTAAATCATCAATAGTTTACTCTTAATTATATAAATGAACGTTTAATCGTTATACATGTTTCTATTAGCGTTATTCCGAGGAATACACTTGAACAAACAGTGGCAGTACGATGTACAATGCCGCATAGGTCATCTGTTTTTCTATGCATAACCCCACGTTAATCAAAAGTCGTAATGTTTCTAACATGTCGGGTAGGATATATACAAGTTTACCAACTATTTCCCTTTGGTTAAAACTTGCATATTATTCAGCTAATGAGAACTAAAAATAAAGGGAGACAATATAATATTAGGAAACACACTTTAGGTCAAAGATTACCAATTAAATCCTTCTTTATTTCTATGTAAATCAACATGTTTCAGCTCTCAATTATCACAAGTTCTTCAGTTCTTACACACTATAGCATTGATGTCAGTTATTTCTTGTCTGATAACTGCTGGTAGATCTGTTGAACCCCTTCACAAACAGACAGACGTATAGAAAGTTGTAGACACTTGACGGAGTTACCACCAAGACTTGACATCAGCGACTGTTGGCTCAGAGATGTGATCTGTTCATCTGTAAAATTGAATAATAAAAATAATGGTCAAACGCTATTTGTTTTCCTTTGTGTTGAGTTTGTACAACGCAACTTTCAACATGTGTTCTCATATATTGCGGCAACAGTTCACTTATTCATAACCACTGGCTGAACAAACCAGTACTGGGCTAGGAGACGTGCCTTGTGCATTGGCACTCCGTCACGAATGGGAATCGAACCCAGGACACCCGGTTCCAAATCCCGACGCTAACTACTTAGCGATAGCGTATTTATTTTTTACGACGTACTAACCATACATAATTGACGTGTAAAACGAGTGATCCCTTTTTAAACTAATAGCTCCATTTTAAGATAAATCATAGAATAATCAAGGAAAAGTAAAACAACTTTAAAGCATTAGTAAACTGTTTAGAATGTTCTGCACATATATGTAAATTCATCAATCGTCAGACTGATCTAGATCTTCCGTATTTTATGTTGCCGTGAATCACGACCCGATGTTAGAATGCCGTAACTTTCGGTTTTTTAAAACACTGCATTTCTAGATAGCATTCCGAAAGGATCAGTAAGATAACCATTTTGATAACATACGGAAATACGAAATAATAATTAGTATATAAAAATACTACATCCATGATGATTTATAAAATGTCGATTGCTAAATATACGTTCGTAAGTCGAATGTATTCTCGAAATGAGATGACATGGATAGTCAATTGTAGTTTTTATATATGATAGGTCACGCTTTGTGGACAATTAATTTTGATTACACATTAAATTGATATTTTAGTGTATTTTCTTCTTCATTAACTTGACTATAATCAAATGTGTTTGTTTCTAATCATATATTAATTAACTCATTACTTATGAAATCATCTCACCCATTAAGGTGGTCCTACCGAGTGATCAGACAGTAAGTAACACACCAACTGAATTAATTAGCAAACTTAATTACGTATTTATCAATTCAAATTTTGAAAGTGTGTACATCAAAGACAGTTCTACCAATTACTGTTGAAATTAGTTCATCCATTAATGTGATCCTACCCAGTGATTAAAACAAGAATATGCGTGCAAATGAGGTTCCATTAAATCATCAATAGTTTACTCTTAATCATATAAATGAAAGTTTAATCGTTATACATGTTTCTATTAGCGTTATTCCGAGAAATACACTTGAACAAACA
This sequence comes from Serripes groenlandicus, assembly GCA_031761405.1. Classification (NCBI taxonomy): domain Eukaryota; kingdom Metazoa; phylum Mollusca; class Bivalvia; order Cardiida; family Cardiidae; genus Serripes; species Serripes groenlandicus. The sequence continues at coordinate 128,219,028 of JASEVX010000003.1, read as the reverse complement.
GTGGTAGTACGATGTACAATACCGCATAGGTCATCTGCTTTTCTATGCATAACCCCACGTTAATCAAAAGTCGTAATGTTTCTAACATGTCGGGTAGGATATATACAAGTTTACCAACTATTTCCCTTTGGTTAAAACTTGCATATTATTCAGCTAATGAGAACTAAAAATAAAGGGAGACAATCTAATATTAGGAAACACACTTTAGGTCAAAGATTACCAATTAAATCCTTCTTTTTTTCTATGTAAATCAACATGTTTCAGCTCTCAATTATCACAAGTTCTTCAGTTCTTACACACTATAGCATTGATGTCAGTTATTTCTTGTCTGATAACTGCTGGTAGATCTGTTGAACCCCTTCACACACAGACAGACGTATAGAAAGTTGTAGACACTTGACGGAGTTACCACCAAGACTTGACATCAGCGACTGTTGGTTCAGAGATGTGATCTGTTCATCCGTAAAATTGAATAATAAAAATAATGGTCAAACGCTATTTGTTTTCCTTTGTGTTGAGTTTGTACTACGCAACATTCAACATGTGTTCTCATATATTGCGGCAACAGTTCACTTATTCATAACCACTGGCTGAACAAACCAGTACTGGGCTAGGAGACGTGCCTTGTGCATTGGCACTCCGTCACGAATGGGAATCGAACCCAGGACACCCGGTTCCAAATCCCGACGCTATGTACTTTTTATATATATAATTGACGTGTAAAACGAGTGATCCCTTTTTAAACTAATAGCTCCATTTTAAGATAAATTATAGAATAATCAAGGAAAAGTAAAACAACTTTAAAACATTAGTAAACTGTTTAGAATGTTCTGCACATATATGTAAATTCATCAATCGTCAGACTGATCTAGATCTTCCGTATTTTATGTTGCCGTGAATCACGACCCGATGTTAGAATGCCGTAACTTTCGGTTTTTTAAAACACTGCATTTCTAGATAGCATTCCGAAAGGATCAGTAGGATAACCATTTTGATAACATACGGAAATACGAAATAATAATTAGTATATAAAGAACTGACAGAAACACCCACCTAATAGTTCGGTTTGTTTCTTTGCAGCCTCTAGAACAACCATCTGATCTCTGAGGGTTTCGGCAGCTGATACTACATCCATGATGATTTATAAAATGTCGATTGCTAAATATACGTTCGTAAGTCGAATGTATTCTCGAAATGAGATGACATGGATAGTCAATTGTAGTTTTTATATATGATAGGTCACGCTTTGTGGACAATTAATTTTGATTACACATTAAATTGATCTTTTAGTGTATTTTCTTCTTCATTAACTTGACTATAATCAAATGTGTTTGTTTCTAATCATATATTAATTAACTCATTACTTATGAAATCATCTCACCCATTAAGGTGGTCCTACCGAGTGATCAGACAGTAAGTAACACACCAACTGAATTAATTAGCAAACTTAATTACGTATTTATCAATTCAAATTTTGAAAGTGTGTACATCAAAGACAGTTCTACCAATTACTGTTGAAATTAGTTCATCCATTAATGTGATCCTACCCAGTGATTAAAACAAGAATATGCGTGCAAATGAGGTTCCATTAAATCATCAATAGTTTACTCTTAATCATATAAATGAAAGTTTAATCGTTATACATGTTTCTATTAGCGTTATTCCGAGGAATACACTTGAACAAACAGTGGTAGTACGATGTACAATACCGCATAGGTCATCTGCTTTTCTATGCATAACCCCACGTTAATCAAAAGTCGTAATGTTTCTAACATGTCGGGTAGGATATATACAAGTTTACCAACTATTTCCCTTTGGTTAAAACTTGCATATTATTCAGCTAATGAGAACTAAAAATAAAGGGAGACAATCTAATATTAGGAAACACACTTTAGGTCAAAGATTACCAATTAAATCCTTCTTTATTTCTATGTAAATCAACATGTTTCAGCTCTCAATTATCACAAGTTCTTCAGTTCTTACACACTATAGCATTGATGTGAGTTATTTCTTGTCTGATAACTGCTGGTAGATCTGTTGAACCCCACACACAGACAGACGTATAGAAAGTTGTAGACACTTGACGGAGTTACCACCAAGACTTGACATCAGCGACTGTTGGTTCAGAGATGTGATCTGTTCATCCGTAAAATTGAATAATAAAAATAATGGTCAAACGCTATTTGTTTTCCTTTGTGTTGAGTTTGTACTACGCAACTTTCAACATGTGTTCTCATATATTGCGGCAACAGTTCACTTATTCATAACCACTGGCTGAAAAAACCAGTACTGGGCTAGGAGACGTGCCTTGTGCATTGGCACTCCGTCACGAATGGGAATCGAACCCAGGACACCCGGTTCCAAATCCAGACGATATGTACTTTTTATATATATAATTGACGTGTAAAACGAGTGATCCCTTTTTAAACTAATAGCTCCATTTCAAGATAAATTATAGAATAATCAAGGAAAAGTAAAACAACTTTAAAACATTAGTAAACTGTTTAGAATGTTCTGCACATATATGTAAATTCATCAATCGTCAGACTGATCTAGATCTTCCGTATTTTATGTTGCCGTGAATCACGATCCGATGTTAGAATGCCGTAACTTTCGGTTTTTTAAAACACTGCATTTCTAGATAGCATTCCGAAAGGATCAGTAGGATAACCATTTTGATAACATACGGAAATACGAAATAATAATTAGTATATAAAGAACTGACAGAAACACCCACCTAATAGTTCGGTTTGTTTCTTTGCAGCCTCTAGAACAACCATCTGATCTCTGAGGGTTTCGGCAGCTGATACTACATCCATGATGATTTATAAAATGTCGATTGCTAAATATACGTTCGTAAGTCGAATGTATTCTCGAAATGAGATGACATGGATAGTCAATTGTAGTTTTTATATGTGATAGGTCACGCTTTGTGGACAATTAATTTTGATTACACATTAAATTGATCTTTTAGTGTATTTTCTTCTTCATTAACTTGACTATAATCAAATGTGTTTGTTTCTAATCATATATTAATTAACTCATTACTTATGAAATCATCTCACCCATTAAGGTGGTCCTACCGAGTGATCAGACAGTAAGTAACACACCAACTGAATTAATTAGCAAACTTAATTACGTATTTATCAATTCAAATTTTGAAAGTGTGTACATCAAAGACAGTTCTACCAATTACTGTTGAAATTAGTTCATCCATTAATGTGATCCTAACAGTGATTAAAAAAAGATTATGCGTGCAAATGAGGTTCCATTAAATCATCAATAGTTTACTCTTAATTATATAAATGAACGTTTAATCGTTATACATGTTTCTATTAGCGTTATTCCGAGGAATACACTTGAACAAACAGTGGTAGTACGATGTACAATACCGCATAGGTCATCTGCTTTTCTATGCATAACCCCACGTTAATCAAAAGTCGTAATGTTTCTAACATGTCGGGTAGGATATATACAAGTTTACCAACTATTTCCCTTTGGTTAAAACTTGCATATTATTCAGCTAATGAGAACTAAAAATAAAGGGAGACAATCTAATATTAGGAAACACACTTTAGGTCAAAGATTACCAATTAAATCCTTCTTTATTTCTATGTAAATCAACTTGTTTCAGCTCTCAATTATCACAAGTTCTTCAGTTCTTACAGGTTAACACACAATAGCATTGATGACAGTTAGCTTTAAAATAACCCCAATAAAGAAATCATTCCGAGAAGACGGTTCCCGTAATTTTGCCCATAATCGGACTGAGCCCAAACCTGGTTTGTCACAGTCTCTACTTCCACTTTCAGACAAAGTCAAACTACCAAAAATGATCAAATCAAACAGTTCCAGTGTCTCATGTATACATGTTTACAATAAATCTAAACTCATTGTCACATGTTCAATGCAGTCTGGTGAAGTTCTACACTAGTCTCGAGGCGAACACGTGGTTTTTAGAGACTATTTGGTCGTAGATAAGATTGACTGCGGGTGTATTTGGTATACTTTGACCTTGATGCTATTTTCCTTTAGGTCAAAGGGTAGTATTTCATTTTGCATAGACGACCATCATAGCATTATGGGTTATGGTTCGTTAACAACGAGTCAAACAACCAATAAACCTGTGTCAAAATAAAGTTGATTATTATAACTAGAAACAAAGCAAAAAAACATACAGGTGTCGTTTTATGAGGTCATATAGATGGCCACACTTATCCCGCACTGAATTTTACTTACAATTATAGAAATTACAGGATGTTCTGAAAATTGCTCTTAGGTGTCAATATAGCTAAAAGCAAACAATATTTTGGTTATAACTCAGTCAGAGGTTATTCAACTTTATAAATAACACTTTCAACTTTCAGTAAAATCCTTATTGTCCAATGGGAGCTACATGTAACTTCAGTCTAATATATTCATCTGAAATTCCCTGGACAAAATTGTCCACTCGGCAAGCCGATCCGAATTACCTCCCTTTGACCTTCAGTCTGTCCATGGAAAGAAAGGCGTAAGATAGCTTTTGTGAACAGTGTCTATCAATATCCGCCTGTGTATACATCCTCAATCTGGTTTGAAGCTACTGTCAACTGGTACTACATTTAGTTTTTATTTTATTGTTCACATAAACTACGCGAGTACTGGTTATATATCTACAGGAAATAGCACTAGTTTTCAAACGGATCTAGTTTTATCTTTGTATGTTTCTATTAGCGTTTAACCCGAGGAATAATCTTGAACAAACAACGATAGAAGGATGTGCAATACAGCATAGATCATCTGCATTTTTATGCAAAAACCCGGTTCGTCTTAACTCGTAATATTTCTGACACGTCTGGTAGGACATAAACAATGTTATCGAATATTTTGATTGATTTAACACTTGCATATCAATTAGCAAATGCAATGCGAAGTGAAATTTTGAGAGACAGTCCAACAATTTGACAATTACCATGTGTTCTTCTCTTACCATGGTTCAAAGTGTGCTTGTATATATACATGTTACTCAAATATATTAATTAGCATGTCCATGGGAAAGTGCTTCGGTTGCATTTTGTGAACAATGTCGAACCAGATCAACCTGTGCATATTTGATTTAGTCAACTTGCGTAGATGCTGATAGTCAACGCAGATGTACAGGCTGATCGGAACCTACACTGTTCTGATATACAAATGTATACCCTTTGAGATTGCGGAATACGGCAATTTTAAGCTTTTGTAGGGAGACATAGCCGAGTAGCCTGTGCTCACTTGCTTTTGACAAATGGTGTAGATTCTAATAAACAAAGCAGATACATAACCTGATCAGAACCTACACAGTTCAGATGTTTTTAAATTACCTTTGAGAATGTTCCATCAGGAGATTCTAAACTTGTGTAGGGAGAAATAACACGAATCAAGATTGGCATTCAGTATCTTAACATACATTTACGCATAACGATAGTTAGATCGTTAGAATAATCATGACAATAGTTCCCAGTTGACGTACGCATAAACAGACAATAACTCATATTTACTACTTTAACTGTTTTTATTTTCAACAATCTTTAACAAAAACTATAAAGAATAACATACATCTTTAACTGTCTCTATAGAAATCACAGAAACTTCTGGACCAGGAAGCTGCTGTTTTGTCTGTTCTCGTGCTGCCACCTGTTGACGTCATCGGTAATGTCAATTCGGTGTCTTGTAATTCTGACAAAATGGATCTGGCTGTAGTCTGGACCTAAAGGAAAGAAAGGACAAAATTCATTAAATATTAAAAAATGGTAAAAACAATGCTTGATAACAACTTGTAAAAGTATTGATCTGATAGAAATACATTTATATGTTATGAAGTAAAGAGTGTTGACTACTGATTCAAATTTAAGTAATACATATCTAAGTATATATCAACAATGTATCTTTGTATATTTCTAAGCGAAATATAAGCCTTGTGTTAAAAGAAAGAATTATTACCTGAGTCCATTTCTTGTCTGATAACTGCTGGTAGATCTGTTGAACCCCTTCACAAACAGACAGACGTATAGAAAGTTGTAGACACTTGACGGAGTTACCACCAAGACTTGACATCAGCGACTGTTGGCTCAGAGATGTGATCTGTTCATCTGTAAAATTGAATAATAAAAATAATGGTCAAACGCTATTTGTTTTCCTTTGTGTTGAGTTTGTACTACGCAACTTTCAACATGTGTTCTCATATATTGCGGCAACAGTTCACTTATTCATAACCACTGGCTGAACAAACCAGTACTGGGCTAGGAGACGTGCCTTGTGCATTGGCACTCCGTCAATAATGGGAATCGAACCCACGACACCCGGTTCCAAATCTCGACGCTAACTACTTAGCGATAGCGTATTTATTTTTTACGACGTACTAACCATACATAATTGACGTGTAAAACGAGTGATCCCTTTTTAAACTAATAGCTCCATTTTAAGATAAATCATAGAATAATCAAGGAAAAGTAAAACAACTTTAAAGCATTAGTAAACTGTTTAGAATGTTCTGCACATATATGTAAATTCATCAATCGTCAGACTGATCTAGATCTTCCGTATTTTATGTTGCCGTGAATCACGACCCGATGTTAGAATGCCGTAACTTTCGGTTTTTTAAAACACTGCATTTCTAGATAGCATTCCGAAAGGATCAGTAGGATAACCATTTTGATAACATACGGAAATACGAAATAATAATTAGTATATAAAGAACTGACAGAAACACCCACCTAATAGTTCGGTTTGTTTCTTTGCAGCCTCTAGAACAACCATCTGATCTCTGAGGGTTTCGGCAGCTGATACTACATCCATGATGATTTATAAAATGTCGATTGCTAAATATACGTTCGTAAGTCGAATGTATTCTCGAAATGAGATGACATGGATAGTCAATTGTAGTTTTTATATATGATAGGTCACGCTTTGTGGACAATTAATTTTGATTACACATTAAATTGATCTTTTAGTGTATTTTCTTTATCTTCATTAACTTGACTATAATCAAATGTGTTTGTTTCTAATCATATATTAATTAACTCATTACTTATGAAATCATCTCACCCATTAAGGTGGTCCTACCGAGTGATCAGACAGTAAGTAACACACCAACTGAATTAATTAGCAAACTTAATTACGTATTTATCAATTCAAATTTTGAAAGTGTGTACATCAAAGACAGTTCAACCAATTACTGTTGAAATTAGTTCATCCATTAATGTTATCCTACCCAGTGATTAAAACAAGAATATGCGTGCAAATGAGGTTCCATTAAATCATCAATAGTTTACTCTTAATCATATAAATGAACGTTTAATCGTTATACATGTTTCTATTAGCGTTATTCCGAGGAATACACTTGAACAAACAGTGGCAGTACGATGTACAATACCGCATAGGTCATCTGCTTTTCTATGCATAACCCCACGTTAATCAAAAGTCGTAATGTTTCTAACATGTCGGGTAGGATATATACAAGTTTACCAACTATTTCCCTTTGGTTAAAACTTGCATATTATTCAGCTAATGAGAACTAAAAATAAAGGGAGACAATCTAATATTAGGAAACACACTTTAGGTCAAAGATTACCAATTAAATCCTTCTTTATTTCTATGTAAATCAACATGTTTCAGCTCTCAATTATCACAAGTTCTTCAGTTCTTACACACTATAGCATTGATGTCAGTTATTTATTGTCTGATAACTGCTGGTAGATCTGTTGAACCCCTTCACACACAGACAGACGTATAGAAAGTTGTAGACACTTGACGGAGTTACCACCAAGACTTGACATCAGCGACTGTTGGTTCAGAGATGTGATCTGTTCATCCGTAAAATTGAATAATAAAAATAATGGTCAAACGCTATTTGTTTTCCTTTGTGTTGAGTTTGTACTACGCAACTTTCAACATGTGTTCTCATATATTGCGGCAACAGTTCACTTATTCATAACCACTGGCTGAACAAACCAGTACTGGGCTAGGAGACGTGCCTTGTGCATTGGCACTCCGTCAATAATGGGAATCGAACCCACGACACCCGGTTCCAAATCTCGACGCTAACTACTTAGCGATAGCGTATTTATTTTTTACGACGTACTAACCATACATAATTGACGTGTAAAACGAGTGATCCCTTTTTAAACTAATAGCTCCATTTTAAGATAAATTATAGAATAATCAAGGAAAAGTAAAACAACTTTAAAGCATTAGTAAACTGTTTAGAATGTTCTGCACATATATGTAAATTCATCAATCGTCAGACTGATCTAGATCTTCCGTATTTTATGTTGCCGTGAATCACGACCCGATGTTAGAATGCCGTAACTTTCGGTTTTTTAAAACACTGCATTTCTAGATAGCATTCCGAAAGGATCAGTAGGATAACCATTTTGATAACATACGGAAATACGAAATAATAATTAGTATATAAAGAACTGACAGAAACACCCACCTAATAGTTCGGTTTGTTTCTTTGCAGCCTCTAGAACAACCATCTGATCTCTGAGGGTTTCGGCAGCTGATACTACATCCATGATGATTTATAAAATGTCGATTGCTAAATATACGTTCGTAAGTCGAATGTATTCTCGAAATGAGATGACATGGATAGTCAATTGTAGTTTTTATATATGATAGGTCACGCTTTGTGGACAATTAATTTTGATTACACATTAAATTGATCTTTTAGTGTATTTTCTTTATCTTCATTAACTTGACTATAATCAAATGTGTTTGTTTCTAATCATATATTAATTAACTCATTACTTATGAAATCATCTCACCCATTAAGGTGGTCCTACCGAGTGATCAGACAGTAAGTAACACACCAACTGAATTAATTAGCAAACTTAATTACGTATTTATCAATTCAAATTTTGAAAGTGTGTACATCAAAGACAGTTCTACCAATTACTGTTGAAATTAGTTCATCCATTAATGTGATCCTACCCAGTGATTAAAACAAGAATATGCGTGCAAATGAGGTTCCATTAAATCATCAATAGTTTACTCTTAATCATATAAATGAAAGTTTAATCGTTATACATGTTTCTATTAGCGTTATTCCGAGAAATACACTTGAACAAACAGTGGTAGTACGATGTACAATACCGCATAGGTCATCTGCTTTTCTATGCATAACCCCACGTTAATCAAAAGTCGTAATGTTTCTAACATGTCGGGTAGGATATATACAAGTTTACCAACTATTTCCCTTTGGTTAAAACTTGCATATTATTCAGCTAATGAGAACTAAAAATAAAGGGAGACAATCTAATATTAGGAAACACACTTTAGGTCAAAGATTACCAATTAAATCCTTCTTTTTTTCTATGTAAATCAACATGTTTCAGCTCTCAATTATCACAAGTTCTTCAGTTCTTACACACTATAGCATTGATGTCAGTTATTTCTTGTCTGATAACTGCTGGTAGATCTGTTGAACCCCTTCACACACAGACAGACGTATAGAAAGTTGTAGACACTTGACGGAGTTACCACCAAGACTTGACATCAGCGACTGTTGGTTCAGAGATGTGATCTGTTCATCCGTAAAATTGAATAATAAAAATAATGGTCAAACGCTATTTGTTTTCCTTTGTGTTGAGTTTGTACTACGCAACATTCAACATGTGTTCTCATATATTGCGGCAACAGTTCACTTATTCATAACCACTGGCTGAACAAACCAGTACTGGGCTAGGAGACGTGCCTTGTGCATTGGCACTCCGTCACGAATGGGAATCGAACCCAGGACACCCGGTTCCAAATCCCGACGCTATGTACTTTTTATATATATAATTGACGTGTAAAACGAGTGATCCCTTTTTAAACTAATAGCTCCATTTTAAGATAAATTATAGAATAATCAAGGAAAAGTAAAACAACTTTAAAACATTAGTAAACTGTTTAGAATGTTCTGCACATATATGTAAATTCATCAATCGTCAGACTGATCTAGATCTTCCGTATTTTATGTTGCCGTGAATCACGACCCGATGTTAGAATGCCGTAACTTTCGGTTTTTTAAAACACTGCATTTCTAGATAGCATTCCGAAAGGATCAGTAGGATAACCATTTTGATAACATACGGAAATACGAAATAATAATTAGTATATAAAGAACTGACAGAAACACCCACCTAATAGTTCGGTTTGTTTCTTTGCAGCCTCTAGAACAACCATCTGATCTCTGAGGGTTTCGGCAGCTGATACTACATCCATGATGATTTATAAAATGTCGATTGCTAAATATACGTTCGTAAGTCGAATGTATTCTCGAAATGAGATGACATGGATAGTCAATTGTAGTTTTTATATATGATAGGTCACGCTTTGTGGACAATTAATTTTGATTACACATTAAATTGATCTTTTAGTGTATTTTCTTCTTCATTAACTTGACTATAATCAAATGTGTTTGTTTCTAATCATATATTAATTAACTCATTACTTATGAAATCATCTCACCCATTAAGGTGGTCCTACCGAGTGATCAGACAGTAAGTAACACACCAACTGAATTAATTAGCAAACTTAATTACGTATTTATCAATTCAAATTTTGAAAGTGTGTACATCAAAGACAGTTCTACCAATTACTGTTGAAATTAGTTCATCCATTAATGTGATCCTACCCAGTGATTAAAACAAGAATATGCGTGCAAATGAGGTTCCATTAAATCATCAATAGTTTACTCTTAATCATATAAATGAAAGTTTAATCGTTATACATGTTTCTATTAGCGTTATTCCGAGGAATACACTTGAACAAACAGTGGTAGTACGATGTACAATACCGCATAGGTCATCTGCTTTTCTATGCATAACCCCACGTTAATCAAAAGTCGTAATGTTTCTAACATGTCGGGTAGGATATATACAAGTTTACCAACTATTTCCCTTTGGTTAAAACTTGCATATTATTCAGCTAATGAGAACTAAAAATAAAGGGAGACAATCTAATATTAGGAAACACACTTTAGGTCAAAGATTACCAATTAAATCCTTCTTTATTTCTATGTAAATCAACATGTTTCAGCTCTCAATTATCACAAGTTCTTCAGTTCTTACACACTATAGCATTGATGTGAGTTATTTCTTGTCTGATAACTGCTGGTAGATCTGTTGAACCCCACACACAGACAGACGTATAGAAAGTTGTAGACACTTGACGGAGTTACCACCAAGACTTGACATCAGCGACTGTTGGTTCAGAGATGTGATCTGTTCATCCGTAAAATTGAATAATAAAAATAATGGTCAAACGCTATTTGTTTTCCTTTGTGTTGAGTTTGTACTACGCAACTTTCAACATGTGTTCTCATATATTGCGGCAACAGTTCACTTATTCATAACCACTGGCTGAAAAAACCAGTACTGGGCTAGGAGACGTGCCTTGTGCATTGGCACTCCGTCACGAATGGGAATCGAACCCAGGACACCCGGTTCCAAATCCAGACGATATGTACTTTTTATATATATAATTGACGTGTAAAACGAGTGATCCCTTTTTAAACTAATAGCTCCATTTCAAGATAAATTATAGAATAATCAAGGAAAAGTAAAACAACTTTAAAACATTAGTAAACTGTTTAGAATGTTCTGCACATATATGTAAATTCATCAATCGTCAGACTGATCTAGATCTTCCGTATTTTATGTTGCCGTGAATCACGATCCGATGTTAGAATGCCGTAACTTTCGGTTTTTTAAAACACTGCATTTCTAGATAGCATTCCGAAAGGATCAGTAGGATAACCATTTTGATAACATACGGAAATACGAAATAATAATTAGTATATAAAGAACTGACAGAAACACCCACCTAATAGTTCGGTTTGTTTCTTTGCAGCCTCTAGAACAACCATCTGATCTCTGAGGGTTTCGGCAGCTGATACTACATCCATGATGATTTATAAAATGTCGATTGCTAAATATACGTTCGTAAGTCGAATGTATTCTCGAAATGAGATGACATGGATAGTCAATTGTAGTTTTTATATGTGATAGGTCACGCTTTGTGGACAATTAATTTTGATTACACATTAAATTGATCTTTTAGTGTATTTTCTTCTTCATTAACTTGACTATAATCAAATGTGTTTGTTTCTAATCATATATTAATTAACTCATTACTTATGAAATCATCTCACCCATTAAGGTGGTCCTACCGAGTGATCAGACAGTAAGTAACACACCAACTGAATTAATTAGCAAACTTAATTACGTATTTATCAATTCAAATTTTGAAAGTGTGTACATCAAAGACAGTTCTACCAATTACTGTTGAAATTAGTTCATCCATTAATGTGATCCTAACAGTGATTAAAAAAAGATTATGCGTGCAAATGAGGTTCCATTAAATCATCAATAGTTTACTCTTAATTATATAAATGAACGTTTAATCGTTATACATGTTTCTATTAGCGTTATTCCGAGGAATACACTTGAACAAACAGTGGTAGTACGATGTACAATACCGCATAGGTCATCTGCTTTTCTATGCATAACCCCACGTTAATCAAAAGTCGTAATGTTTCTAACATGTCGGGTAGGATATATACAAGTTTACCAACTATTTCCCTTTGGTTAAAACTTGCATATTATTCAGCTAATGAGAACTAAAAATAAAGGGAGACAATCTAATATTAGGAAACACACTTTAGGTCAAAGATTACCAATTAAATCCTTCTTTATTTCTATGTAAATCAACTTGTTTCAGCTCTCAATTATCACAAGTTCTTCAGTTCTTACAGGTTAACACACAATAGCATTGATGACAGTTAGCTTTAAAATAACCCCAATAAAGAAATCATTCCGAGAAGACGGTTCCCGTAATTTTGCCCATAATCGGACTGAGCCCAAACCTGGTTTGTCACAGTCTCTACTTCCACTTTCAGACAAAGTCAAACTACCAAAAATGATCAAATCAAACAGTTCCAGTGTCTCATGTATACATGTTTACAATAAATCTAAACTCATTGTCACATGTTCAATGCAGTCTGGTGAAGTTCTACACTAGTCTCGAGGCGAACACGTGGTTTTTAGAGACTATTTGGTCGTAGATAAGATTGACTGCGGGTGTATTTGGTATACTTTGACCTTGATGCTATTTTCCTTTAGGTCAAAGGGTAGTATTTCATTTTGCATAGACGACCATCATAGCATTATGGGTTATGGTTCGTTAACAACGAGTCAAACAACCAATAAACCTGTGTCAAAATAAAGTTGATTATTATAACTAGAAACAAAGCAAAAAAACATACAGGTGTCGTTTTATGAGGTCATATAGATGGCCACACTTATCCCGCACTGAATTTTACTTACAATTATAGAAATTACAGGATGTTCTGAAAATTGCTCTTAGGTGTCAATATAGCTAAAAGCAAACAATATTTTGGTTATAACTCAGTCAGAGGTTATTCAACTTTATAAATAACACTTTCAACTTTCAGTAAAATCCTTATTGTCCAATGGGAGCTACATGTAACTTCAGTCTAATATATTCATCTGAAATTCCCTGGACAAAATTGTCCACTCGGCAAGCCGATCCGAATTACCTCCCTTTGACCTTCAGTCTGTCCATGGAAAGAAAGGCGTAAGATAGCTTTTGTGAACAGTGTCTATCAATATCCGCCTGTGTATACATCCTCAATCTGGTTTGAAGCTACTGTCAACTGGTACTACATTTAGTTTTTATTTTATTGTTCACATAAACTACGCGAGTACTGGTTATATATCTACAGGAAATAGCACTAGTTTTCAAACGGATCTAGTTTTATCTTTGTATGTTTCTATTAGCGTTTAACCCGAGGAATAATCTTGAACAAACAACGATAGAAGGATGTGCAATACAGCATAGATCATCTGCATTTTTATGCAAAAACCCGGTTCGTCTTAACTCGTAATATTTCTGACACGTCTGGTAGGACATAAACAATGTTATCGAATATTTTGATTGATTTAACACTTGCATATCAATTAGCAAATGCAATGCGAAGTGAAATTTTGAGAGACAGTCCAACAATTTGACAATTACCATGTGTTCTTCTCTTACCATGGTTCAAAGTGTGCTTGTATATATACATGTTACTCAAATATATTAATTAGCATGTCCATGGGAAAGTGCTTCGGTTGCATTTTGTGAACAATGTCGAACCAGATCAACCTGTGCATATTTGATTTAGTCAACTTGCGTAGATGCTGATAGTCAACGCAGATGTACAGGCTGATCGGAACCTACACTGTTCTGATATACAAATGTATACCCTTTGAGATTGCGGAATACGGCAATTTTAAGCTTTTGTAGGGAGACATAGCCGAGTAGCCTGTGCTCACTTGCTTTTGACAAATGGTGTAGATTCTAATAAACAAAGCAGATACATAACCTGATCAGAACCTACACAGTTCAGATGTTTTTAAATTACCTTTGAGAATGTTCCATCAGGAGATTCTAAACTTGTGTAGGGAGAAATAACACGAATCAAGATTGGCATTCAGTATCTTAACATACATTTACGCATAACGATAGTTAGATCGTTAGAATAATCATGACAATAGTTCCCAGTTGACGTACGCATAAACAGACAATAACTCATATTTACTACTTTAACTGTTTTTATTTTCAACAATCTTTAACAAAAACTATAAAGAATAACATACATCTTTAACTGTCTCTATAGAAATCACAGAAACTTCTGGACCAGGAAGCTGCTGTTTTGTCTGTTCTCGTGCTGCCACCTGTTGACGTCATCGGTAATGTCAATTCGGTGTCTTGTAATTCTGACAAAATGGATCTGGCTGTAGTCTGGACCTAAAGGAAAGAAAGGACAAAATTCATTAAATATTAAAAAATGGTAAAAACAATGCTTGATAACAACTTGTAAAAGTATTGATCTGATAGAAATACATTTATATGTTATGAAGTAAAGAGTGTTGACTACTGATTCAAATTTAAGTAATACATATCTAAGTATATATCAACAATGTATCTTTGTATATTTCTAAGCGAAATATAAGCCTTGTGTTAAAAGAAAGAATTATTACCTGAGTCCATTTCTTGTCTGATAACTGCTGGTAGATCTGTTGAACCCCTTCACAAACAGACAGACGTATAGAAAGTTGTAGACACTTGACGGAGTTACCACCAAGACTTGACATCAGCGACTGTTGGCTCAGAGATGTGATCTGTTCATCTGTAAAATTGAATAATAAAAATAATGGTCAAACGCTATTTGTTTTCCTTTGTGTTGAGTTTGTACTACGCAACTTTCAACATGTGTTCTCATATATTGCGGCAACAGTTCACTTATTCATAACCACTGGCTGAACAAACCAGTACTGGGCTAGGAGACGTGCCTTGTGCATTGGCACTCCGTCAATAATGGGAATCGAACCCACGACACCCGGTTCCAAATCTCGACGCTAACTACTTAGCGATAGCGTATTTATTTTTTACGACGTACTAACCATACATAATTGACGTGTAAAACGAGTGATCCCTTTTTAAACTAATAGCTCCATTTTAAGATAAATCATAGAATAATCAAGGAAAAGTAAAACAACTTTAAAGCATTAGTAAACTGTTTAGAATGTTCTGCACATATATGTAAATTCATCAATCGTCAGACTGATCTAGATCTTCCGTATTTTATGTTGCCGTGAATCACGACCCGATGTTAGAATGCCGTAACTTTCGGTTTTTTAAAACACTGCATTTCTAGATAGCATTCCGAAAGGATCAGTAGGATAACCATTTTGATAACATACGGAAATACGAAATAATAATTAGTATATAAAGAACTGACAGAAACACCCACCTAATAGTTCGGTTTGTTTCTTTGCAGCCTCTAGAACAACCATCTGATCTCTGAGGGTTTCGGCAGCTGATACTACATCCATGATGATTTATAAAATGTCGATTGCTAAATATACGTTCGTAAGTCGAATGTATTCTCGAAATGAGATGACATGGATAGTCAATTGTAGTTTTTATATATGATAGGTCACGCTTTGTGGACAATTAATTTTGATTACACATTAAATTGATCTTTTAGTGTATTTTCTTTATCTTCATTAACTTGACTATAATCAAATGTGTTTGTTTCTAATCATATATTAATTAACTCATTACTTATGAAATCATCTCACCCATTAAGGTGGTCCTACCGAGTGATCAGACAGTAAGTAACACACCAACTGAATTAATTAGCAAACTTAATTACGTATTTATCAATTCAAATTTTGAAAGTGTGTACATCAAAGACAGTTCAACCAATTACTGTTGAAATTAGTTCATCCATTAATGTTATCCTACCCAGTGATTAAAACAAGAATATGCGTGCAAATGAGGTTCCATTAAATCATCAATAGTTTACTCTTAATCATATAAATGAACGTTTAATCGTTATACATGTTTCTATTAGCGTTATTCCGAGGAATACACTTGAACAAACAGTGGCAGTACGATGTACAATACCGCATAGGTCATCTGCTTTTCTATGCATAACCCCACGTTAATCAAAAGTCGTAATGTTTCTAACATGTCGGGTAGGATATATACAAGTTTACCAACTATTTCCCTTTGGTTAAAACTTGCATATTATTCAGCTAATGAGAACTAAAAATAAAGGGAGACAATCTAATATTAGGAAACACACTTTAGGTCAAAGATTACCAATTAAATCCTTCTTTATTTCTATGTAAATCAACATGTTTCAGCTCTCAATTATCACAAGTTCTTCAGTTCTTACACACTATAGCATTGATGTCAGTTATTTATTGTCTGATAACTGCTGGTAGATCTGTTGAACCCCTTCACACACAGACAGACGTATAGAAAGTTGTAGACACTTGACGGAGTTACCACCAAGACTTGACATCAGCGACTGTTGGTTCAGAGATGTGATCTGTTCATCCGTAAAATTGAATAATAAAAATAATGGTCAAACGCTATTTGTTTTCCTTTGTGTTGAGTTTGTACTACGCAACTTTCAACATGTGTTCTCATATATTGCGGCAACAGTTCACTTATTCATAACCACTGGCTGAACAAACCAGTACTGGGCTAGGAGACGTGCCTTGTGCATTGGCACTCCGTCAATAATGGGAATCGAACCCACGACACCCGGTTCCAAATCTCGACGCTAACTACTTAGCGATAGCGTATTTATTTTTTACGACGTACTAACCATACATAATTGACGTGTAAAACGAGTGATCCCTTTTTAAACTAATAGCTCCATTTTAAGATAAATTATAGAATAATCAAGGAAAAGTAAAACAACTTTAAAGCATTAGTAAACTGTTTAGAATGTTCTGCACATATATGTAAATTCATCAATCGTCAGACTGATCTAGATCTTCCGTATTTTATGTTGCCGTGAATCACGACCCGATGTTAGAATGCCGTAACTTTCGGTTTTTTAAAACACTGCATTTCTAGATAGCATTCCGAAAGGATCAGTAGGATAACCATTTTGATAACATACGGAAATACGAAATAATAATTAGTATATAAAGAACTGACAGAAACACCCACCTAATAGTTCGGTTTGTTTCTTTGCAGCCTCTAGAACAACCATCTGATCTCTGAGGGTTTCGGCAGCTGATACTACATCCATGATGATTTATAAAATGTCGATTGCTAAATATACGTTCGTAAGTCGAATGTATTCTCGAAATGAGATGACATGGATAGTCAATTGTAGTTTTTATATATGATAGGTCACGCTTTGTGGACAATTAATTTTGATTACACATTAAATTGATCTTTTAGTGTATTTTCTTTATCTTCATTAACTTGACTATAATCAAATGTGTTTGTTTCTAATCATATATTAATTAACTCATTACTTATGAAATCATCTCACCCATTAAGGTGGTCCTACCGAGTGATCAGACAGTAAGTAACACACCAACTGAATTAATTAGCAAACTTAATTACGTATTTATCAATTCAAATTTTGAAAGTGTGTACATCAAAGACAGTTCAACCAATTACTGTTGAAATTAGTTCATCCATTAATGTTATCCTACCCAGTGATTAAAACAAGAATATGCGTGCAAATGAGGTTCCATTAAATCATCAATAGTTTACTCTTAATCATATAAATGAACGTTTAATCGTTATACATGTTTCTATTAGCGTTATTCCGAGGAATACACTTGAACAAACAGTGGCAGTACGATGTACAATACCGCATAGGTCATCTGCTTTTCTATGCATAACCCCACGTTAATCAAAAGTCGTAATGTTTCTAACATGTCGGGTAGGATATATACAAGTTTACCAACTATTTCCCTTTGGTTAAAACTTGCATATTATTCAGCTAATGAGAACTAAAAATAAAGGGAGACAATCTAATATTAGGAAACACACTTTAGGTCAAAGATTACCAATTAAATCCTTCTTTATTTCTATGTAAATCAACATGTTTCAGCTCTCAATTATCACAATTTCTTCAGTTCTTACACACTATAGCATTGATGTCAGTTATTTATTGTCTGATAACTGCTGGTAGATCTGTTGAACCCCTTCACACACAGACAGACGTATAGAAAGTTGTAGACACTTGACGGAGTTACCACCAAGACTTGACATCAGCGACTGTTGGTTCAGAGATGTGATCTGTTCATCCGTAAAATTGAATAATAAAAATGATGGTCAAACGCTATTTGTTTTCCTTTGTGTTGAGTTTGTACTACGCAACTTTCAACATGTGTTCTCATATATTTCGGCAACAGTTCACTTATTCATAACCACTGGTTGAACAAACCAGTACTGGGCTAGGCACTCCGTCACGAATGGGAATCGAACCCAGGACACCCGGTTCCAAATCCCGACGCTATGTACCTTTTATATATATAATTGACGTGTAAAACGAGTGATCCCTTTTTAAACTAATAGCTCCATTTTAAGATAAATTATAGAATAATCAAGGAAAAGTAAAACAACTTTAAAACATTAGTAAACTGTTTAGAATGTTCTGCACATATATGTAAATTCATCAATCGTCAGACTGATCTAGATCTTCCGTATTTTATGTTGCCGTGAATCACGACCCGATGTTAGAATGCCGTAACTTTCGGTTTTTTAAAACACTGCATTTCTAGAAAATACAGCATGTTTTGAAAATGGCTATTAGAGTGTCAAAATAGCTAAAAGCAAACAATATTTTGGTTATAACTCAGTCAGAGGTTATTCAACTTTATAAATAACACTTTCAACTTTCAGTAAAATCCTTATTGTCCAATGGGAGCTAACTTCAGTCTAATATATTCATCTGAAATTCCCTGGACAAAATTGTCCACTCGGCAAGCCGATCCGAATTACTTCCCTTTGACCTTCAGTCTGTCCATGGAAAGAAAGGCGTAAGATAGCTTTTGTGAACAGTGTCTATCGATATCCGCCTGTGTATACATCCTCAATCTGGTTTGAAGCTACTGTCAACTGGTACTACATTTAGTTTTTATTTTATTGTTCACATAAACTACGCGAGTACTGGTTATATATCTACAGGAAATAGCACTAGTTTTCAAACGGGTCTAGTTTTATCTTTGTATGTTTCTATTAGCGTTTAACCCGAGGAATAATCTTGAACAAACAACGATAGAAGGATGTGCAATACAGCATAGATCATCTGCATTTTTATGCAAAAACCCGGTTCGTCTTAACTCGTAATATTTCTGACACGTCTGGTAGGACATAAACAATGTTATCGAATATTTTGATTGATTTAACACTTGCATATCAATTAGCAAATGCAATGCGAAGTGAAATTTTGAGAGACAGTCCAACAATTTGACAATTACCATGTATTCTTCTCTTACCATGGTTCAAAGTGTGCTTGTATATATACATGTTACTCAAATATATTAATTAGCATGTCCATGGGAAAGTGCTTCGGTTGCATTGTGTGAACAATGTCGAACCAGATCAACCTGTGCATATTTGATTTAGTCAACTTGTGTATATGCTGATAGTCAACGCAGATGCACAGGCTGATCGGAACCTACACTGGTTTGATATATACCCTTTGAGATTGCGGAATACGGCGATTTGAATCGGACTGGGCAAAACCTGGTTTGTCACAGTCTCTACTTCCGATTTCAGACAAAGTCAAAATACCAAAAATGATCAAATCAAACAGTTCCATTGTCTCATGTATACATGTTTACAATAAATCTAAAAGGGGAGACATAGCCGAGTAGCCTTTGCTCACTTGCTTTTGACAAATGGTGAAGGTTCTAATAAATAAAGCAGATACATAACCTGATTAGAACCTACACAGTTCAGATGTTTTTAAATTCCCTTGGAAAATGTTGCATCAGATCAATACATTTAGTAATCATACCGTGAATGCATACTTTGTGAGGGAAAGGGTTTAGTAAACGATGAGAGAATACACATTAATGAATAACGTTACGTTTCTGTTCTGTGAAAAAAAATATGAAAAAGTAAATTCCAGTTATACATTCTTCCTAGGACATTTCTTCAGTAGAAATATGTTTAACATATTTAGAATGTAAAGGGGCGTTAGGCATGATGCACATCAGCTCCATAACAACATATTATATGGTTACTTTCCAATTTGGCAATACTCATTTTCTACTTTTCTCAACTCTATAATTTGTATAAATTAAGTAGTGATGAACGAAAACAATCATATTGTACACTATGATCGGTTTGCGCCTACACAATAAGCTCGATATTAAACGTATCGGTCACCTGTAAACTCGTAGGTTAAACACGAGAATAGCAAATCCAGATTACCACAATATATTTGTTTATACATACAATGTGTACTCGACATGTATTTAGCATCCACCTGTCTTTGACAGCCACAGCTTAACCTTCGTGTGTGTGGCTGCCAAATACAACTGTATCTAGTTATTTGCAATCGATTTATACGTAATAAACTGGATTGTTTTCTACTACATGTCATATATAACCAAATGCATATTCTAACAAAAAAGCTATTAACCCTCCTTGATGTCAAGGATTGTGACTTGAGCATTACGACTTACTAGCTGGTGTCTGGATAAAAGGAAAAGTCGAACGTGTAGCTTACACATGAAACGCCGTGGTATAACGGAACAATTGTTGAAAGCGGCATAAAACATCATACAAAAAGACATTAGGGCTAACAGACAATAATTTGAATAAGCCAAAACGACACCAATTAACAAGGCGCGGCTCTAATTATATAAATCCCGAATTCAACAATTTGAGATATTCAGCATAATATATGTCTGAAAGAAGTGAATATAAATACGCTTTATTTCATTGCATTGTAATATGTGTGGTAAAATTGCCTTTTGCATTCTTGCTTCGTCAAAATGGTTGGATATAATTGCCGTTATACTTTTAAGCACGTTACTAAGAACACACATGGTGTTTCAAGATACACAACTTTACGTCATATATTAGTTTGAATATATTCGGGCAAATGGAGAAACGCATTACCAATTTATCATTTAGTCGCAATTGTTTGCCTGTAAGATGCATCATTCAGTCGCACGTTTTTCATTTGCATTTTCTAGTTTCATATTTCAAGTTCTGTGTATTAGAAATAATCGAAATTCGAAAGATCAAGCCATGAATTCACCCTTTCCAACATACAACACATATTGTTTTTCGCATGTATGGCAATATAAGATGGTATTACAGGAAAAAGAATGACCGTTCATAATGTTTTCAATCATAAATGAAAGGTAACAAGCGATTGTTTGCAATAATCATGATTTAGTTTATATGATATTATCATTTAACATATTTCAAAAATAGCATATCAGTAAAAGAGAGTAACGTAAATCTTTGTTTAAAGTCCTTATGTGTATTATGCTTCTCGGGGCCTTTCCAATATTCACTTTAAATGATGGAGATTTATGTGTAATCTGTCAAATGTCGATAGGGGCCCGTCGATATCCTTGATTTTTCAAAAATCCAGATTAGCCTGCGCATCTAGATGTACACTTTTTAAGTCTCGTAGAAAGCCAGAAAATAGGAAACTCCTGATAAAGAATAAGCTATATGTATCTAGAAGTTGCTGCAATGCGTGTATATTCGGCTGTAGGATGAACTTGATTCAACAATGTTTCAGTAAATTGATAAGACTGCATGAGGAAAAACATTTGATAAGACTGATAGTGCAAGGTTATCTAAACACTCTCAAAAAAAAACATATGCTGTGTCGAAGAAACAAATATTTCATTTAAAAAAAAAAAAAAAGACACATTGAAACATTTGCATCCCGACGAGTTTGTTTAAAACATTGCGAGAAAATGTAGAATTACTCGTGATGAGCGATTCCTCTCTTTCCTCAATGTTCATCTTTTTTTTTTAATAGATATGTCATCAATATTAGAGAGTTTGTTATATACGTAAAGGCGTTTGTTGCAGATTGTTTGTGTGTAGAAATGTATAAATAGTATTAAATACTGAACAGGAGCAGGTGTAAATATACTATGTTATCACTGTTTGTTTTGTTAACAACGAGACGGGTAGCCTGGTTTGCACATGGACACAATTCCTACGCCAGACCAATTGTAACATCAAAGGAGACAACTGAGGGGCGGTCACAAGTCTTGGTACTTTATAATAATATGGATCAAGTCTTGGTCGACCTGTGTTAACACCTTCAGACTAAATCCTAATGTTCGTATACATAATGCTGCATAAACGTCTTCCAGATGGAAGAACGGAACACTAGGTGATATGGTGTATAACTTATGTGCCACAACCATGCTTGTAACGTAACCGGTTCCTGAACAAAATCCTGGATAAAAAGTATTTGGATAACTCGTAAAGGACGTGTACCATTTTGATTTTTGATTACGTATTTGTCTTGCTCTTGAATTACATGCTCCACCTAAGGCTGTTTGTAAGGCACTGTTATGTATACGTATACAGTATAGTATGTTTTTTGTATTGACAAACATATCATCATCTGTTTTAAGAACAAATCGAGCATGACCACATTTTGTTGACGCCCATTTAAAGCCCATAATTGTTTTGTATGTGAGATTCATATAACTATCCACAAAGTCTTCCTTGATTATGTCATGGTGTTCCTCATTCTCTTGACGAACACGTTCTTGTAGTTCATGGTGATCAATTTCTCCCAATAGAAATATGTATCTTTTGTTGCCTGTATTATTTCTATAAGGTGACAACCAGGCCCGTTAGAATTACTATTAGAATATCTATTGTATCCAAAAATGACTTCAGTTTACAAATATCCGGGTTATCAATGACGTAATTGAAATTATGCTCAAAGCACGTGTTGCAGGAATCTTGTCTCCGACGATCATATGAACGTATACCGTTTCCAAGTATTTTCACATCTGTTTTACTATCCTTTGCAACTGAAGAGTCAAGATTAATTTCTTCATCAATTATCACATTATCACTTTTAGTGAAAGTCGAAACATGCCTGTCGACCGGTTTTGGATATTTATTTTCAAATTTTGGCGAATCTTTATTTTCTGATTGGCCAAAAGGGTGAGCTTGGAAAATCCAAAGGAGATTTGTTACCTGATGGTCTTTTGAAGTAGTTATATTAGAGTTTTGATATTGAACAGCATCGTCATTTAAAACTAAGCCTTTTATCGGTGAGGAGTCGCCGTCGAGTGATTTGAAGTAATTTCCTCGAATACTTCGAATACTGAACGTCCTGTTAATGGAGTCCGTCTGGTTTAAGTCACAACATCATTAAACGCTTCTATCACATCGGCTTTCATCTTCATAGAGACGTCAATGACGAATTTTAATTTTGAAGTTGATCCAAAGAAGTTACAGGATACAGGATGTGATACAATGAAAACTGACATGCGCAGTTACACCAGTGCATGAAACATCCTCTGTCTTGCTGATATTTCATCGTTTCTGTTTATCGCAGATAAGGTAGAACAGTGAATCAACATTAGAAAGTAAACACCTCTTGTCAAACAGAAATTCGGTGTAACACGTCCATAGCATAGAATATCTGTACCAACGTCATCTTGTAGATACCTGCAAATACAAACATATAGCGTTTATAGTGTTGTCGCAATAACAAGTCAAGTGATAATTCGAATATATAATTTAACTCGATCCAATTTCTAAACGGTTTTGTCATATGAAATCAGCGAAGCAGTAGTTCTGATTTCCCAAGGCGAGCAATCAGAACTGTTGCTGTACTGTTATCATGATATGAATGTTTCACTGGCTTGCTTTTGATAATAAACATAAGTATGAATTTAAAACGGAACTGATAATATATTGATCCATTTTCGCATAAAACGAGGAATCGGTCGAACAAGTCAAAATTATTCGTTGGTTGAGTGTATGTGAATGTTTTAAGTACATAGAGTAGCATTACACCGGATAACACTTATTGCACTGAGATGTTAATATAACGCCAAATAACACTAATTGCACTGACATTCTAATCTATTCATAAATCACATGCATTGCACTTAAATGCTAATATAACGCCAAATAACACTTATTGAACAGAAATGCTCACATACCGCCATATATCATGTATTGCTTTGAAATGCTTATCTAACGCCAAATAACACGTATTGCACTGAAATGCTTTTATAACGCCCGATATCATGTATTGCTTTGAAATGCTAATATTACGCCAAATAACACTTATTGCATCGACATGCTAATCTAACGCCAAATAACACTTATTGCACTGAAATGCTTATTTAACACCAAAAAAGACTTATTGCACTTAAATACTAATATTACTCAAAATAACATTTATTGCACTGAAATTATTTCAAATTACATATGCTTTGAAATGCGAATTTAACGCCAAAAAACACTTATTGCACTGGAATGTGGCGTTTTTCTTGTCTAAATTATTGTGAAAGGATTAACATTTCTGACATGTCATATAGAGAATATAATTTGTATATCGGAATCGTACCACAGCAAGAACAGCCATTTGAAAATACCCACTCCTATCTGTTAGACTTACAATTACGTCTGATACCGATGCATCAGTCACAGTGCAAGTTGTTGTGAAAGAGGAAGAGGACTGAAACACTTGTTTTAATTTGTGATATATTTTCAGTTACTCATTTGGGTACCGTAATGCTTTATCAGCATTCGATCACACTACCAGAACACGAATCCATTGTAACGTTTCCTTAACCCTTTCCCACAGGCAGACGCACTTTGACGCATCTTCAGTAATATTGTGACAAAAGGAGACATGCTCATAGTGTCGTCTCAATGTGTTCAGCTGTATGCAATACTTATACTTTGTTTTAAAGTGATTGTTCACATTTTCGCCAAGTCGCCTGCTGCAGATGTGTTGTATATGAGAAAGGGTTACCCCTCCTAGCGCTGTATCCTAATTTAATCAGCATTTATCTGATTTAACTGTATCTTGTTAGCTACCAAAGTTGTAGTGTGTTTGTATAGTATTCTACGCCGTTTTCAACATGTTGGTCACTTATATCAAGGCGTTTTCTGTATAACATAACATTACTACTGGCCCTTTTATCTTGCTACTGGCCCTTTTATCTTGCTACTGGCCCTTTTATCACAAGCGAGTGAGTCATAATGCTAAACCTACAACCCTCAATGCTAGGGAGGAAAAACCTTTACTACCCTTTTTTAAGTCTTCGGTATGACGCGATCGGGGATCGAACCCGCAACCTCCCTGCCCAACGAGGTGGTTATATCGTATGGAGAGACTACATCGAGGGCTTGGCGTGAAACGGTTGTAACTTAAATTGGTATTTTTTTACCAAGGTTAATCACCTCGCCATACAGTCTTTATAAGCGTTAAATAAATTGTCTTGGTAAACAATGGAAATTTAGGTGCCATTGCTCGTCTGAGCAATGGCACCTAAATTTGCATTGTTTACAAAGGGGTCAAAATTGCCCCTAAACCAGGGCTTTCAAAATAGGTTTTAAGTTACAACCGCTGCACGCCAAGCCCTCGACATATACTCTATAACAGTGCAAATATGCAAAATATCAATAGCGATGATACCAGTTCATGGCGTTCATTAGATTAATGGTTGGTATTTATATCAACCCTGGGTAGTTTGCTTTTCAACTTCAATGGTGTTTTTACAGTTTAGTTTCGTGAATCTAATTTTGAAGCATCTACAGCAGACGACTTTTTCAACAGTTGAAATTCGACATATTCCTTCTTTCTTCGGGTTTCTAATTTGGCTGCTTCAGAGTGCAACAGTTTCGATCTATTATATATTTGAGCCGTCCCGCGAGAAAACCAACATTGTGGACTCTTCTGCGTAAAGTATCGACCCGGATCAGCCTAAGCATGCCGCGCAGTTTTACCCGGATAGACACCTTTTGCCCCATGTGGATGTTCTGTATCAGTCTGTGTGGACTGCACAGGCTGATTTGGATCGATATATTACGAAGGTACCAAAATGTTGGTTTTCTAGCGGGACGGATCACTTCTCACATGCAGACGAATGTTCACCCGAAACACAAGACGATATTTGAAAGCATTATGACATAAGGAGCAATTGGTTGTAGTGAGGAGTTTCTCCATTCGCCACACTATTTTCGATTCTTGTCCATTATTATACTTTTATGTATATGGAGAGTTTACCCTGATCTTTTCAAATTCGTCTACTGCAGATGTGGTATATATGCGAACGGATTTGGCCTTATATCAAAAGTGGAATGAAAGTTGGACAAACACCGAGGTTGATTATTGACATTAATCCTGGACGACGCCATTGGAAATCCGACTGTGGTGTTATTGTAATTGATGACGATTTAAAGTCTGTTACTAACGGGTAGTCTATTCCCTGGATGGTAATTTATCTTCAGATGCTAATTCCTCGTTTCGTTAACCAAACGGCGACAAGAGAAGACCAAGATCGGAGTACACTGAGGCAAAGTGCGGTCTGTTTATTAATGAATCGTAGTTTTCAATATAAGGAATAATATTCAATAGACAAACCAGTCCACATACTCGGATCATATGACCAAAATACATGCATTCTTTCTGACAGACAAACAGCCACAAACACGCGTTTACACAATTTGATCAGTGTCTGTATCGTGTGCCATTCGATCATGTAAAATAAGAAACCTCTGCCAACATGGAAGTAAAACGTGTTTGTCCTCGTCATTATTTCTAATTTAGATTTTAGTCTGCCATTGTGAAACTGTAATGTCAAAATCATTTTCTCTTTCCGTTTCTCATTATCCTTGCCCAGACGGCGGCTAAACCCTTTCTTACCTACAAACACTTTGTGACGCATCTGCACTAGACGACTTTTGGAAACATCGTTGCAAAAGAAAGTGCTAAGTTTGAGCACTGTCACTTGTTACCATAGCTATTTCGACTTAAATTAATAATTATACGATCATGTATTTAGATTATCCATATTTGTATCTAGATGTTTTTAAAGTCGTCATCTGCAGAGTTGGTGTGTGTGTGGGAAAGGGTTGATATGTATTTCGATTATACTGTACTATAATGATACCACATAGGTATATGAAACGACCCGTACATACTGCATTGCCAAATTCATGTTATTTGAAGTCATCATCTTCTGGTATTTTTATTAACCCTTTGGCCGTTATACGCGAAATTGAAACAACATCTGCGTATCATGTCATGTACGACTTCAAACAACAACTTAAAACAATATAGACCAAGATCAGACAGCAGCTTTCTATATGTTATTAATGAAAACCTTAGTTATCCATCTCTTTAACACATACATCACATTTGAAGCAGATGACTCTATAAAGGAAAGTATTATAATTATTGAATACATCTTAAATCATTCCGGCAAAATGGGAAATATCTAGTAATTGCGCTTTATGATTCATTCAACTTTGAAATACAATTGCAAACAACGTAGACCAAGATGAGCCTGATTGCTCGTCCAGTCTAACTTAGAAAGATGTCCTCTACTCCTTGGTCAATGTGTAGTAAAGACTCGAACATAAACAGGTAATCATTTGTTAAAATCCAGGTGTAACCATTACGTAAACAGGAATTCATCAGGAAAAGTCCATATGTTCAAGAGACAATTTTGAAAACATTTGAGTTTTCAAGTTTCAAGTTTAATCAAATTTCACCAGAAGGTCATAGCTCCAGGTGGTAAGTATAAGCGCAACACTAAAAACATTCATTGAATACACATTCTTTGAAAACCCATCGATAAAAATAGTAAAATGAACTGTACTACACTTCAGTGATATGCAACCTTGCGTGGGAAACATGGTACATATTGATAAACTTTCCACATTTTCTTTCTGTTTAGAACGGAGGTGTCAAATGCCATGGTATATGACAGGATAAATACACCCTTACAATTCAATTGATTCCTATATGCGAGTGCCTGATCTTGACTTCCAATGTACAGATTATGTACGCTTAACCCTTTCCCTCATATAGACGCTTTCTGACGCCTCTGCAGCAGATGGCTTTTTGAAAACATAGTGACAAAAGAAGAAATGGCACAAAACGTGCAACTTCTCCTTTTGCCACAAGGTTTTCCACTTTTTGTCATAGGTTATCCATTAAATTACAGAGATACTCTTTTTTTTGTCAAAATATGTTCAAAGTCGTCTGCTGCAGAATTGTCGTATGAGGGAAAGGGTTAACGGTGCTCATACACTGCCATTATAAAGACTACAGGGAACTCGACAGTTCCGGGTCATCGACAATTTCGGGTCACATTTGGTTAAAACAGTTTAGTATTCGAGAATGATACAGTATTTTGACAATTTGATTGTCATGTCATATTTCGCGTTAGCTTAGCTAGTTTCACTTCGATTTCGGACGTTGTCATTTCAAGAACGGATGTCGAAATTACAAAACGCTTGATTGCATCGATTCCCGCGAAAGCAAAATCTCCCTATTTGTTTTTACCTGTTACAGCGAAAATTACTGATTTTAGTAATACAGGTATGTATTGCACATAAATGTGTAGGTTATTTAACACTGAACAAGATTTATAATATTGAATGACTTTTCAAAGTTGTTAATGCCAAACTAGCAGATAATTTGACCTAGTTCACATACGACACTTTCGCCAAAGGGAATATCCAAAAAATTATCAAGTTTTAGATTTCTTTTGTCAAATATGACTTGTAAGTTGGTTGAAATGCAACAGTGTTCGTGCATGAAAGTGTGTACAGTAAAGTTGGCCCCACCACTGTTCTGTTTCGTATGCAAAAGGTAATAGCAAGTGATATATTTTGGTTCTTTCTTTTTTCATATTATTTTGATAAAAATGTGAAATAAATATCTTGTGTAATCAAAATACAGCTGTTTGATAAGATTGTTTGAGATTACCCCTGATAACATTAACAAACATTTGTCACGTGACCCGGAAATGGCAAGTCCGACCCGAAACTGTCAAATTGCAGACAATAAAGAAACAGTTTAAAAAATATATATAATTGTTGAATTATATCATGGTGGGCAGGAAGTAATTGTTGAACATTTAATGTAGTTTGGTTTCTCTCAACTTTCTTTTCAAAGAGTCAAGATTCGTTAATTTTGTTACTGACCCGGAACTGTCGAGTTCAATGTATATTAAACGATATTCATATGTGTTCCTTTTCAGTTTTCCTTGTTTCAAAAATCATTGACATTTTCTCAAATGATAATTTCCATTCTTTAACCTTTTCCCTAAAACAACAAATCTGAAGCAGTTCACGTTGGAAAGATCTAGACAAAAATATGGAAAATTGAATATATATGAAAGTATTAGTATACACCGACTTCAATTGGATACATTGGAACAGGGGGAAATCGTGCATCAAGAGCAGTTTCTACTTTTGCCACACTGTTTTCCAAAAGTCGTCTGCTGCAGATGCGTCAACATGCGTATGTATGTAGGGAAGAGATATTAAGCCCAAGGGTCACATAACTTAGTTTAAGGAAAACTATGACACAGATCGGAGCTTTGAACACTTGGTTTGTAAGAGTACCCACTTGACTGATTTCCTCCGATAAAAAAGTGAAACGAACTTGACTTCTACTGATCGAAGATATTTTTATAATATATGAGACGTTCAACGAGAACAGCCACATTGTGAAATGTGTGTAGAAAAGTATCGATCTGGATCAGCCTAAGCATGACGCGCAGGCTAACCCGGGCTTACACTGTTCGCCTCCTATGGATTTTTTGTTTCATGAATCATTACTCTATACTTCTATACCCCTGATACGGAATAGTTTCGCTTGTGCACTTGTGTTTTGTTAACCCTTTCCAACATACGACAAATCTGCAGAAGATCACTTTGAAAATATCTAGCCTAACATGTGAAAAATCTCTTGTATTGAAGGTTTAATTATTAGATAAAGTTGTAAATATTGTGGCAAAAGGAGAAATTGTTCATATGGCACTAAGGCATTTAAGTTATAATACAATTCGATAAAATTTGTGTATATGCATTATGTAATAGAATATGTTTTGATAAGTCAGTTTTGTGTCCTGCATCTGTTACCTGTTATTGCTAAGAATATTTAAATGTGGTGCTCCAATCAAGTAAAACCTATTTTCAACATAATATCGTCCAAGTGTACAGACTGGGAACAAAATTGAAGATTTGAGTTTAGGAACTTTCGATTGGTAACTTTGGAAACTAAAGAAAATAAAGTTAAAGAAGTTTAGGCAAACCATGTGGAACTAAAACTTAAGAAGTTTTGCCTAAGAAGGTTTTGTGAATTTATCAAGTTTATATTTGGAAACGAGAAGACGGACAGATACTTTAAATGAATATATACTCAGCCAAAGAAGAAACCTGACACTTTATAATGCGACGTATTGTTTTTGTTTATACATACCATTTGTATTTTCATGCCACAAACAGATGGCCTTTCATTACACAACGTGTATCTCTTATTAAACACACAAACACACAACCTAAGCATTGAAGCTAATCACAGAACCCTTATCTTAAGACATGTTGCATATCAAGTGCAAACGTCCTTCAACTGACAATACAGTTTCATTCTAAATACATGTGTTTAGTTTTAACTTATTTTGTTTGCATCGATTGCGACAACCTTTTAATTCAGCATGAAGTCTGCTTTCTGAATATCTAACGAGTACTCTCGTCGCATGTGTGTGGCACAATCCCAAGGGCAATTCCCGAGCTCATCATGGGATTCGAATATGTGACCGTTGGTTTAAAAGGCCGCCATTCTACCATTCCATAATGAAATTAAATTAGACAATTTGGAACTGAAAAGTCAGTTCGAGAGGCTCGTCCATTTCCACTGGGTATATATGTGTATTGCCACGTTGTTCGAGCCATTCGATGCTTGAGCATATAGTAGTGCAGTCAGGTATGGAGTAAAGCTTTGGAAACGCACAGTTGGGACAGGATAGTTTTGCCTCAATGACGAACATTGAAGCATGCTTATTGTGCATGATTTTGGTTTATTTAGCATAAGTAAACTATATATACGAACCAAAATAATTCGTCTCGAATGTTTGTTTTGATGGAAATGCAGCAATTGATAAAATTGACCATTTGATGAAGTATTTAGTACAAATAGAAAACATTTATAGCGATAAGATCACCTGCACATAGTATTAAGCGACGTTCTCGAACACACAATAATCTTACATTTCCAAAACATCTCAGGTTCTGAAAGATGGATGACGCCAGTAGCAACTGATATAACATTTTTCTGAAATAACGTAAACCTATTCGAGATATGAAGACAGGGCTGTCCTTGTCGTACTATTCAAATAAAATACAAGGAAAGGCTGTCCTATGCGACTTTTAAATATAAATATTTTTGTGAATCCAAAACCATTTAACATTGTAGTCAATTCGATTTTTTTAAAATGAAAGCTATTCTCTATGGGCTAAACTCGTGGTTTATTTAGCGTTCATTAAATAATAAATAGCATGTTGCAGTAGCGATTTATAGCTTTGTATTATACTGCAAGGCGCGTGGACGTATTGATATATCGCTAGACCAAAGGACTTGTTATCATATTACAATGATGTTACATCACCATATCCAGTACCGTATTTGTCATGTTTTTTGCGCTAGTCATTTTGCATGTAATTCCCCCCCCCCCCCCCCCCCCCCCGATTATGTGCAGGTATATACTAAGAAGCACATACGAGACGTGTTAAGGAAAATGAACCTTATGGTATTTAGCAGAATCAGATCAGAGTATTGTATAGTACATATATTGTGTTCAGATTTACCTAATATAAAACAGAACATACATTTTATTTTTCAACTTGAGCTCAGGATAAATAATACCAGTAGTACTATTAATGTTTTCAGGAAATGCCGTGCTGTAACTGAAATAAATTACCATTCATGAAAAACATACTTTCATAGTTAATAGGTTTGCAGCTGGTGTCCTGATCAGGCGCACCGCCATTAAGAAAGTCTGTATTTTTTATTGTGTAGATGGCCAATATTCTGAGATCAGCATATCATTTTGTATGATAATGTCAACATCTATTAATCTACCAAATAATAATGCAGCAAACGGCAAATACCTTTGTCTAATAGGGAAACTGAAACGGGTTTTCTTTCACTAAAGCGTATTTTGTTCTACGCGTGACACATACATTATTCATGATCAATACATATCACATGGAATTAGTTCTTGTTAATAAATATTAACCGTTATTGAATCCGTCTGTCTGACCAAATGAATGATATATTACAGTTTGGTCCTATAACAGTTTAATTGTCATTAACATGCTCAATAAAATACCCCAATAAATAAATCGGTACCATAAAATAACTTGATCAAGCAGCGCCGGATTAACCAACTAATGGTTTAATGTCATTTGGTAAAAAGACACACCCGCTGTAGTAATTTGCATATTTCTCTCTATGCATTCTAAGTCGACTGTTGTAGACTTGTTGGGTTCACAGCGTACTCGACGTTACTTGCAATACTGACATTGAGGTCAATCATAGTTCAAAGTGTTTTTCACTCGTTGGAACTCTTTTGACTCATTAATGTAAGCGGATGGATTTTCGTTATTCGGTCGAACAAATGAAATCTTTGTAAAGCAGATGGCAATCAATAAAGCACTTGACTTTCGCGGATTGTTGGACACGGATACAGCAGTAAGACGACTTTCGAAAAGCATGCTATACTTTTTATATAACTGTTAACTACTATGATTGAGCACATCCAGATTAGCTTTAAACGTGTAAGAGACCATACTGTCTTATTATATCAGAGAACTGTATCCAAGTTTGGAAATACGGTGTTGGCTATATTAGTATCGCTGAACACCTATTGAGATGCTTGTGTTCTATTCGGCTTGAACCCGATCGTAAATAACGCACTTCAATACAATATTCTTCAAGCATGTCGCATCGTTTGAACGAATTGTCGTAAGACATTTTGGTTTTCTCAATGTCTTTATACACTTTTGTAAATTATTGATCTTCAGTATATGGAGGAAATAAAGATTTAAATAAATAAGCAAATATTTTGCATATCTTACTAGAGTGCTTATATTTTCTTTCAATACTATCTAAAATCTGCTGTTCTATCACCCCTAACACCCACTCTCTCTGTCTCTGTGTCTCTCTACTGTCTGTCCGTACTGGTGGCCGAGTACTTGGGGGGTGTTCTGTTTTCCTAAAGCCCAACCAAGACCCTTATAAAGACACTTAGATAAATATTGTTTTTGTTTGTATTATAACGGGTATCTCATTTGCATATTAATGTTATTCATTCCGTAAAAGGGGAATAATTACGGAATGAATAGCATACTTGTGGGGTGCAATCCACAAGTTTGAAACAAAAGAAATAACCCCACAAATACACTTCATGGGTACGTCCGTCCGTCCGCATGAGAGAGTACTTGTGGGGTGCGTGTTTATAACGGGTATCTCATTTGCATATTAATGTTATTCATTTCGTAAAAGGGGAATAATTACGGAATGAATAGCATACTTGTGGGGTGCAACCCACAAGTTTGAAACAAAAGAAATAACCGAACAAATACACTTCATGTGTACGTCCGTCCGTCCGCATGAGAGAGTACTTGTGGGGTGCGTGCCTCTCATTGTGCTCTACCATTGTATGCAGTTTTATTAGATTCCGTCTGTTAGTTATTAAGTAATTCTCCGGACAAGAAAAACTCTGTATTGAGGTAAACTAGAGTTATGGTTCCTGTACAACGCACTTCCTCTCAATATGTTGTATCATCGTAATAAGTTTTATTAAATTCCAACACTTAGTTTTAAGTTATGCTCCGGACAAGACTCTACGCACAAGAAAAAGTAACAAAGGGCAATAACTCTGTAATTATGAAAATTAGTGTTATGGTTCTTGTACACTGCACTTCTTCTCAATGTGTTGTATCAGCGTGTGCTCTACGAGTGTATGAAGTTTTATTGATTTCCTTATATGAGTTATTAAGTAATTATCCAGACAAGAAAAAGTTACAAAGGGCAATAACTCTGTAATTAGGTAAAATAGAGTTATGGTTCATGTACACTGCATTTCCTCTCAATGTGTTGTATCAGCGTATGAAGTTTTATTAAATTCCAACGATTAACTTTAAAGTGATGCTCCGGACAAGGAAAATCGCAATGGACTGACCGACCCACCGACCGACCGACCCACCGACCGACCGACCCACCGACCGACCGACCCACCGACCGGCCACAGGGTGACTCCAATATACCCCCTCTAAACTTCGTTTATCGGGGGTATAAAAATGTAAATTCGCAACGGCATTTTCTAACTTACAGAAAGAATGTCGACCCAGCCGAGGGATTATAGCTTCCGGTTATTTGTCTTCTTTTTGCATATTTGTGATATTCGGCCTATTAACAGCATTATAATGTTAATACATTCACAATGCAATAGATTCAAAGTGGATAATAAATAAAATAAAATAAAATAAATAGTTAATTTTAATTTTTATAATGTTTCCCTGTTTAAAATACCTTTTACATCTGTGATAAAAATGTTCAAATTGATAATTGTATGCATTAACGTAGGCAGCAACATGGTGATAATTGACGTGATTCAATAACATACCATAATATAATATAACATGAACTTTATTACTCAAACCAACAAAGTATATGAGTGTTGTTACAAAAGTAGAACAATTAATCCTAATACATAGTAAACAAAAACTCGAATGAAACTGTTGCCTGGGATAAAATAACGGTTGTAGTGCATCAATGCAATTAAAATATTGGTAAAGAATATAGAAAATAAGAGGTAAAGTAAAATGGTTAACGTTAAATTTGGTCAACTTCTCATTTTCGAATTATGTTTCGTTGTGTGCTGTGCAGAGTACAGACTAATCGGTAATCTTCTATGCCACGGTATGCATTAAATTGCATGATATAAACTGAAGTACTTAATTCAGTGGTATATATGTAAGTTAAGAGTAGTTTATATGTATTTCCTATACAACGTGTCTCCGACAAATACATGTTTTTTACAATTTACTACAACGATACGGTGTGTAATCTCCACTCACTCATATAACATTGCATAAAGACAGCGAAGATGTGCTAATCATGATAATTCTAAATCAAACCAATCCTTTTAATGATCATACCGTGAAGGCATAATCCTTCAAAGTTCACATTTGTTGAGTATCTAAAAGTAACCAATCAATAGAATAATCGTGCTGACCTAGTTTGTTCATCTTTTCCAACATGCAACAAATCTGCAGCAGGCGACTTTGAAACCAGATTACCAAATATGTGAACAATTTCCGAAATTCAGATATGTATTTATATGTCTCTGTTATTACATACAGTTGAACACATTGTGTAGTGTGAGGGAAAGGGTTCAGTAAACGATGACAGCATACCCATTAATGAATAAGGTTAAGTTTTTGTTCTGTGAAACAAACAAGAAATGAATTCCAGTTATACATTTGTGTTGAACATTTCTTAAGTAAAAACATTTTTAACATGTTTAGAGTGTAAAGGGGCGTTAGGCATGATGCACATCAGCTCCATAACAAATTATATGGAGTTTACTTTCCAAATTGGCGATATATATTTTCTTCTATCTTCAATTTTATAATTTTTATAAAGTAATGATGAACGAACAAAATCCTATTGTACACTATAATCGGTTTGCGCCTACACAATAAGCTCGATCTTAAACATGTTTATAATAAATTTGTGTTATCGGTCGTCTGTAAGCTCGTAGGTTAAACACGAGAATAGCAAATCCAGATAAACAAAATATATTTGTTTGTATAAACAATGTATATATTAGACATGTATTTAGCATCCACCTGGCTTTGACAGCCACAGCTTGGCTATCCTGTGTGTGGCTGCCAAATACAAGTGTGTCTAATCATTTGCAATGGATTTATAAGTAATAAACTAGATTGTTTCCTATCGGACTACATGTCATCTATAACCAAATGCATATTCTAACAAAAACGCTATACGAGCATCCCTAATAGTGTACGCCAATTTAACCTTACTATATGCCTAACCAATACTATAACAATGGTAGCAATTTCTAACCCTCCTTGATGTCCAGGATTGTGGCTCGAGCATTACGACTTACTAGCTGGTGTCAGGATAAAAAGTAAAGGTCGAACGTGTAGCTTACACATGAAACGCCGTGGTATAACGGAACAATTATTGAAAGCGGCATAAAATATCATACAAAAACACATTATGGCTAACAGACAATAATTTGAATAAGACAAAACGACACCAATTAACAAGGCGCGGCTCTAATGATCTAAATCCCGGATTCAAACAATCTTTCATACATTGTGCTAATCATGCTTCATGCCGAGAGGTAAATATCTCGAATTTTTGCAATGAAATAAAGTCAAACTTGTCTTGACAACAACCCAGGGGAGAGTCAAAATGTGGCTGCTGAACACAGGTGGCTGTTAAATAAAACAATTAAAATAAAGAAGAAAATGTTGTTTTTGTCTATCTCCAAGAGGCTGCCTAATACAAGTTGGCTGCATAACAGAGGTGACCACTAACATAAGTTTGACTGTAATCTTTATTTCATTGCATGGTAAAACGCTCTGGATTATATGTGTAGTAACATTCCCTATTGCAGTCTTGCTTCAACAAAATGGTTTTGATATATTTGTTATACTTTAAAGCACTTTCCACACACGGTGTTTAACACTTTACACAACTTTACATCATATATTAATTTGAATATATTCGGTCAAATGGAGAAACGCATTACCAATGTATCATTTGAGTTACAATTGTTTACCTGTATGCTACATTCAGTCGGACGGTTTAAATTTGCATTTTCGAGTATCTTATTTCAAGTTCTTTGTATTAGAAAGAATCGAAATTCGAAAGATCAAGCCAAGAATACAACCTTTCCAACATACAACAAATATGCAGCAGACTTTGATAGAATAAATGTCGGTAAATTAAAGTAATTGTTGAAAATAGTTGAAAACACAACGTTTTCAAATGTCGTTTGCTGCAAAATTTTGCATATTGAATTTGCATATGCGAATTGGTAAAATGCAATTATTAGGCAACTACTTACTGTACATCCCATTAGCTCATACATGTGTATACCTATCATTTCTTACTAGTAATTATATTTGATTTTCTATTCCGATCATACCATAACCATATTTAAGCTGTGTTAAAACAATATTCCTCTTAAAAGTCCAGGAAATAGTGGAACAAAAGCATCGTATTTTCACACAAGTTTACATAAAAATAATACTTTAAACTCCATTTACTCTTTTTAACGACTGCGTGGAAATACAAACAAAAGATAATGCATTGTTTTTCTCGTTTATGGCAATATTATGGCATTACAGGAAAAAGAAGGAGCGTTCATAAAGTTTTCAATCATAAATCGAGGGCTTGGCGTGAAACAGTTGTATCTAAAATTGATATATTTTTTACAAAGGTTAATCACCTCGCCATAAACTCTTTATAAGCGTTAAATCAATTTCTTTGGTAAACAATGGAAATGTAGGTGTCATTGCTCGTTCTGAGCAATGCCACCTAAATTTGCATTGTTTACAAAGGGGTCAAAATTGCACCTAAACCAGGGATCTCAAAATAGGTATTTAGTTACAACCGTTTCACGCCAAGCCTTCGAAATGAAAGGTTACAAGCTATTGTTTGCAATATACATGTTTTTGTTTATATGACATTATTATATAACAGGTTTCAAAAATAGGATATCAGTAAAAGGGAGTTATGTAAATCTTTGTTTAAAATCCTTAATTCGTATCATGCTCCTCGGGGCCTTTCCAAAATTCACTTTTAAAGATGGAGATGTATGTGTAATCTGTCAAATGTCGATAGGGGGCCGTCGATATCCTTGATTTTTTCGACCAGCAAAAATCCAGAACAGCCTGTGCATCTAGATGTACACTTTTTTAATCTCGTAAAAAGCCGGAAAATAGGAAAATCATTATTAAGAATGATCTATATGTTCCTAGAAGATGCTGCAATGCGTGTATATTCGCCTTTAGGTTGAAGTTGATTTAACAGTGTTTCAGTAAATTGATTAGACTGCATGAGGAAAAACATTTGATTTTACTGATAGTGTACGGTTATCTGAACACTCTCACACATATGCTGTGTCGAAGAATCAAATTAACCATAGACACATTGAAACATTTGCATCCAGACGAGTTTGTTGAAAACATTGCGAGAAAAGGGGGAATTACTCATGATAAGCGATTCCTCTTTTTCCTCAATGTTCACCTCTGTTTTCAATAGATATGTCATCAATATTTTTGTGTGTGTGTGGAAATGTATAAATACTTGACAGGAGCAGGTGTA
Source organism: Serripes groenlandicus (assembly GCA_031761405.1). Lineage (NCBI taxonomy): Eukaryota > Metazoa > Mollusca > Bivalvia > Cardiida > Cardiidae > Serripes > Serripes groenlandicus. The sequence continues at coordinate 128,180,276 of JASEVX010000003.1, read as the reverse complement.
AATATACTATGTTATCACTGTGTGTTTCTTTAACCTGGTTTGCACATGGGCACAATTCCTACGCCATACCAATTGTAACATCAAAGGAGACAACTGATGGGCAGTCACAAGTCTTGGTCCTTTATAAAAACATGGATCAAGTCTTGGTCGACCTGTATTGAAACCTGGAATAGCCTTCAGACTATATCCTAATTTTCGTATACATAATGCTACATAAACGTCTTCCAGATGGAAAAACGGAACACTGGGTGATATCGCGTATAATTTTTGTGCCACAACCATGCTTGTAACGTAACCGGTTCCTGAACAAAATCCTGGATAAAACGTATTTGGATAACTCGTATAGGACGCGTACCATTTTGATTTTTGATTTCGTATTGGTCTTGCTCTTGAATTACACGATCCACCTAAGGCTGTCTGTAAGGCACTGTTATGTTTTCGGATAACGTTTAGTAAATTGTTTGTATTGACATACATATCATCATCTGTTTTAAGAACAAATCGAGCATGACCACATTTTGTTGACGCCCATTTCAAGCCCATAATTGTTTTGTATGTGAGATTCATATAACTATCCACAAAGTCTTCCTTGATGATGTCATGGTGTTCCTCATTCTCTTGACGAACACGTTCTTGTAGTTCATGGTGATCAATTTCTCCCAATAGAAATATGTATCTTATGTTCCCTGTATTATTTCTGTAAGGTGACAACCAGGTTTCTCGTAAGGCATTTCTAGCTTGAATATTCTTATGGACGGTTAGAATTACTATAAGAATATCTATTGTATCCAAAGTTGACTTCAGTTTGCAAATATCCGGGTTATCAATGACGTAATTGAAATTATGCTCAAAGCACGTGTCGCACGAATCTTGTCTCCTACGATCATATGAACGTATATCGTTTCCAAGTATTTTCACATCTGTTTTACTACCCTTTGCAACTGAAGAGTCCATATTACTTTTTTCATCAATTATCACGTTATCACTTTTAGTGAAAGTCAATACATGCCTGTCAACCGGTTTGGGAAATTTGATTTTAAATTTTGGCGAAGCATTTCTTTCTGATTGGCTAAAAGGATGAGCTTGGAAAATCCAAGGGGTATTTGTTACCTGATGGTCTTTAGAAGAAGTAGTTATATTAGAGTTTTGATTATGAACAGCATCGTCATTTAAAACTAAGTCCTTTATCGGTTGGGATTCGCCGTCGAGCGATTTGAAGTCATCTCCTCGAATACTTCGAATACTGAACGTCCCGTTAATGGAGTCCGCCTGGTTTAAGTCAACAATATCATTAAACGCTTCTATCACATCGGCTTTCATCTTCATAGAGACGTCAACGACGAATTTTAATTTCGAAGTTGAGGCAAAGAAGTTTATGATCACCAGGAAAATCAGAAATACGAATAGATACAGGATGTGACGCAATGAAAACTGACATGCGCAGTCACACCAGTGCATGAAACATCCTCTGTCTTGTTGATTTTTCATCGTTTCTGTTTATCGCAGATAAGGTAGAACAGTGAATCAACATTCGAAAGTAAAAACCTCTTGTTAAACAGAAATTCGGCGTAACACGTCCATAGCATAGAACCTCTGCACCAACGTCATCTTGTAGATACCTGCAAAGAAAAACATATAGTGTTTACAGTGTTGTCGCAATAACAAGTCAAGTGATCATTCGAATATATCATTTAACTCGATCCAATTTCTAAACGGATCTGTCATATGAAATCAGTAAAGCAGTAGTTCCGAAGGCGAGCACTAAGAACTGTTGCTGTACTGTTATCATGATATGAATCTTTCACTGGATTGCTTTTGATAATAAACATAAGTATGAATTTAAAATGAAACTGATAATATATAGATCCATTTCCGCATAAAACGAGGAATCAGTCGAACAAGTCAAAATATTTCGTCGGGGAGTGTATGTGAATGTTTTAACCCTTTCCCTCATATAGACGCTTTCTGACGCCTCTGCAGCAGACGGCGTTTTGAAAACATAGTGACAAAAGAAGAAATTGCACAAAACGTGCAATTTCTCCTTTTGTCACAATGTTTTTCACTTTTAGTCATAGGTTATCCATTCAATTATAGAGATTTTCTATTTTCTGACAAAATATGTTCAAAGTCGTCTGCTGCAGAATTGTTGTATGAGGGAAAGGGTTAAGTGTATAGAGTAACATTTTCAACATATATGCTAATCTAACGACGAATAACACTTATTGCACTGCCAAGCTAATCTTACGCCGAATAACACGTATTGAACTGAGATGTTACTCTAACGCCAAATAACACATATTGCACTGACATTTTAATCTATTCCAAAATAACACGTATTGCACATAAATGCTAATATAACGCAAAATAAAACTATTGCACTGAAATGCTGATTTAACGCCAAATAACACTTATTGAACAGAAATGCTCACATAACGCCAACTATAATGTATTACTTTGAAATGCTAATCTAACGCCAAATAACACGTATTGCACTGAAATGTTGTTATAACGCCCAATATCATGTATTGCTTTGAAATGCTAATATTACGCCAAATAACACTTATTGCATCGACATGCTAATCTAACGCCAAATAACACTTATTGCACTGAAATGCTTATTTAACACCGAAAAATACTTATTGCACTTAAATACTAATATTACGCTTTGCTTTATTGCTTTGAAATGACAGTCTAACCCTAAAAAACACTTATTGCACTGGAATGTGTGAATCATTGAAAGGATTTAAATTTCTGACATGTCATATAGAGAATATAATTTGTATATCGGAATCGTAGCACAGCAAGAACAGCCATTGTAATCCCACTCTGCTAGACTGACAATTAGTTCTGATACCGATGCATCATTCACAGTGCAAGACTTAACTTGTGAAAGTTGAAGTTGTGAAAGACGATCAAACTACCAGTACACGAATCAATTGTAACGTTTCCGTCACCCGTTTCCCACTGACGGACGCACTTTGACGCATCTTCAGTAGACGACTTTTGAAAATATTGTGACAAAAGGTGACATGCTCATAATGTCGAGTTAAAGTTTCAACTCTATGCAATACCTATACTTTGTTTGAAAGTGATTGTTCACATTTTTGCAAAGTCGTCTGCTGCAGATTTGTTGTATGTGAGAAGGAGTTATCCCCTACCGCTGTATTCGAATTTAAACATCATTTATCTGATTTCTATAGAAGCCCTTGAGGGACTTCTTACTTCAATACTTCTAACTTCCATACTTCAAACTTCATTACTTCTAACTTCCAAACTTCTAACTTCAATACTTCTAATTTCATCACTTCTAACTTCTAACTTCATTACTTCTAACTACATTCACTTCTAACTTCTAACTTCATTACTTCTAACTTCCAACTTCATCACTTCTATCTTCTAACTTCATTACTTCTAACTACATTCACTTCTAACTTCTAACTTCATTCCTTCTAACTTCCAACTTCCATACTTCTAACTTCATTACTTCTAACTTCATCACTTCTAACTATTCTAACTTCATTACTTCTAACTTCCAACTTCCTTACTTCTAGCTAGTATAGAAGTTAGAAGTAAATGTAGTTAGAAGTAATGAAGTTAGAAGTAATGAAGTTAGAAGTAATGAAATTGGAAGTTAGAAGTAATGAAGTTAGAAGTTAGGAGTGAATGTAGTTAGAAGTAATGAAGTTAGAAGTAATGAAGTTAGACGTTTGGAAGTTAGAAGTAATGAAGTTAGAAGTATGGAAGTTAGAAGTATTGAAGTAAGAAGTCCCTCCATGGCTTCCATAGATTTCAGTGTACCTTGTTCGCTACCAAAGTCTTATATCGTATTTTGTTTGTATGGTATTCTACGCCAATAACCAGTACTACTGGTCCTTTTATCCTGGCACCAGCGAGTCAGTCGTAATGATAACCCTACAACCCTCAATGATAAGGAGGAAAAGTCATTAAGATCTACCGTTTTTAAGTCTTTGATATGACGCGACCGGGGATCGAACCCGCGACCTCTCGCAACCGAGGCGGACGCTCCATCACTACACCAACGAGATGGTTATATCGGTGTCTTCCCGATTGTCTAACATTTTTAAAATTCTGTTTACCCTTAGTGCCAAGGGATGAAGAGCGATAAGGGAAAGGTGAGAATACAGTCCGCTTATTTTGCAAATTTGAAATTGATACATCGAAATTTTATTGAGACAATTGTCGACGAAAAGATCATGGCAAATGGAGATAATACATCAAAAAAACTCACATCATATTTATGTTCGAAATATTGTATCGTTCTCCAGTTCGCAATGTGTAAGTGTGACCATGAAATGAATCTGCCAAACAGAAACATCGTTTAGACCAATTAATGCAAACCGTGGCGGACGGACATACGGACGGATGGTCAAAAAGACGGAAAGACAGTTAGTCGTTTCGGACAAAGTAAACTAACTTGGAGAGTTCTCTCAAACTGTTTGATTGATTATTTGGTGTTTTACGCCTCTTTAAACAGTTCTTACAGTTGTATCATGACGTATCCTGGGTAAGTTACTATTACTACTGGTTCATTTATCATGACGCCAGCAAGTCAGTCGAATAAAAAACCCGCAACCCTTGGGGGGCAAGGAAGGCAGCCATTACTACCATTTTTAACGAATATGGTATGACCCGGCCGGGTATATAATACGCGATATCCCGCACCGAGGCGGACGTTTTCCCAATACACCACCGATGTGGTCTGTAACACGGAAATATTGAACAGGGTTCATAGCATTTAGCTCAGCATGAACAAGTTATGCTTTTCCTATATTGTTTTTGAAAGGCGTCTGCTACATATGCGTCGGAATGCCTCTGAAAGTGGTAAAGGGTTACTGATTATTGTTCGGGTAACAACTTTTAAAGTTGACGCAAGGACCTAATTAAAGAGATCCGCACCAGGTAGAGATAGGCCCTTCTTAACATAGCCTCATGCATATGTATATATTTCTCAGAACGAGGCTAACTAAGCAAGCTTCAAAATAACTTACATGTAAATACTACGAACTATGGCAATATATTGCAGTAACAGAGATCTTGAACTTGTACCATTTGTTTTATTTTTGTTTGTTGAAAACTTCATTGAATGCAACAAAATGTCTTCTGTGGATAAATCAATAAATTAAAGCGAAAAATATTATAGAGACAGCATATATTCAAGACCTCAGAGGTGAGTACATTTCCTTCTTATTTTCATTTAGCCAGGTCAGTAATTCGGCCATTCCTCTTCTAATCAGTATTTTATTGCTCTTTTAAGGAAAAAATAATATACTTTCTCATTAATCTTAAAATATAAATTGATAACCATAACAAATTGGGTGCTGAGATTGTTAATCTGCATCAGAGTACCGTATTTTATCTAAATACAATGCATGTTTTTTTATTATTTAGTGTTAAAATCGAAGAAAAAATGAACAGCTGCATCACATTACAATAATTATTATAACCCTTTCCCATATATAGACACCTCTGCATCAGAAGACTTTTATTAATAGTGTTGCAAAAGTAGAATATGCATGACATAGACAAGTTTATGCTATATATCAGTACATGATTCAAATAGATAACCTGTGTTCATCAGATTTTCAAACTAATTATTTTCAATTACAGATAGCAAAAAAGGAAGCTGACACATGTTTAGCGTTTTGCTCATGTCCAATCGGTAAGTCTGGACGATGGGTCATGATGTTGGTGTCCTGTACAAGCTTGCACATTACAAAGCCATTTGGACACAATACACTTGCAGAGGATGTTGGAAAAATAAGTTGGCCACAAACATTTTGATATTTGAATATAGAACAAGTTAAGAATGACAGATAGAAGAACATCCTGTAAATGTCATCATTCCAATATCTGTTTGTGCTTCAACCTTCAATTTTGTTTTGTTTAAGTTTAATTGGTGTTTAACGCAGTTTTCAACATTATTTCAGTTATATCATTACAACAGCTCATTTATTCATGATTCTTTGGTAAACAAACTAGTACCAGGCTAGTGCCTTGCCAAAGAGCACCCCCACCATGACCGCTCTGGCTGCAGATCAAAACATGGACGTCTGATTTCAGCTATGGCGGATTACCGTTTTTCTCTGTTGAATTTTAATTGTAAACTTTCTTCTTTAGATTTGTTTAATGTTTCTTTTAACTGTGAAGTTTTTTTCTTCCATGTGATTTGTCACTGATGTAAATAGGTATAGTAATGGAATGTGTCTTCAGATGCACTGAAGTATGAATTTACATTTGCAATGTCTGTACATCTATTTATTTGAATATTATACAGATATACTTTTATTCACAAAAGACAAAATGTCCATCTTGTACATACAGTCTTACAAACACACACGTATATATGAACATGTACATTTGTTGTCAGTTACATCTGCTTCCTGGTTCATGATAGACATTTTACGAAATGACCACTTAACAATAAGGAAAATTTGTGGAGAAAAGCAACAATAGAAATAGCTAATTCATGTTTTGTTTCCTAGATAATGCATGACATAGTTGCAGACTTTTACCGAAATTTAATATAAAAATCTGTGCAAAAAGGTTGGTATATTAATTCATATATGTTCAATAATTTATTCTAGTTAAGAGTTTCAGGTGCTTACCAAAACGAAACGCAAGCGACATTCACCTTTATATATAATACAATGTTATTCATTATTCTTGTATCGTAGAAGAATAGGATTAAAATGAAAATCTCGAAAATGGAAATCAACTTTGATAAACATTTCACACACATATATACATATTTCCTTTTTACATTTTGTAAAACATTTAACAACAGTGAAACTATACGTTTTGAATGAGATTATTTTAAATGAGACAATTATACAAGTGACTTCATTCTTTTTTCGAAACTTTTATATAGAAACATGTATAATTTGGATAATGATTTCTGGTTATTGCTTGTTAAAAGTTCGATGAATTAAGAAATGTTTGGTCTAGACCAATAATATTTTCTTATATAGATAATTGACAGTCAAGGAAAAAAAAAATTCGTCTTCTAATGTGTTACATGAATATTATACATAAATATTTCAAATTGTCTGTTACACCCTTAGTCGAGGCGGTCATGTGGGAGTACCCTTTGGCAAGGCACATGTTCTTGCATTGTACTGGTTTCTTTGCCCAGAGATCATGAACAAGTGAACTATCGCTGCAATATAACTGAAATATTGTTGAAAACGGACAAAATCCCAAATATACCAACAAACAAACAAACAAACTGTGATACCTTTATGAAAAGTACATTTTAAAAATATTGTGTATATGTTCCTCTTTATTGCTCGCCTTGGTAGTTTGTTTCAATTCAAATCAAATTCTGGAGATCTTTTAGAGTCGGTTTGGTGCATTTTTTAACTGGTGACATAAACTTATCTTCTAGTTCGTATTGTTTTGAACAAACAATTGTCATATTAATGAACTTTAAAAGTACCAAGCATCAGTTTGTCAGACCTGTTTAGCATAAATACGGTTACTGTATTGGTCAAAATGATGTCGTGGCCTACAAAATATGGAACATTCTACATTATTAAATATTTGAAATGTATTTTGATAGTTAAGTTTGTATATCTAAAAGCTAGTTGTTAGGTAAGAGTTTGTAAGTTTCTAGAATAAATAACATTATGTAAATAAAGAAGAAAGAAATTGACTTTGGAGTGTTCATCTTTATCCCTTCTTTTTGAATGAATTATCATATCTGAATGAATTACATAGTGGAAGAACACAATGTAAGACAGATTTTACTTTTAGTTGAAATGTGTTTGGGCTATCAGTTGTTCAGCCAGTGTTTACAATAGCGCTTAGTTAGCCTCGTTTTGGTGATGGAATGTAAGGTATGCATATAATTTAAGAGAGGCCTATTAGCCAACACCTTACCAGTATTTTTCCCGATTGTCCTACATCGATTTTTATCCCAAAAATCAAAATGTGGGACAATCGGGAATAAACCGTTATATCAATTCAATCCTTTATTGGCAAATATCGACAGTATTTGTCTATGGCCATTTACAAAGTGGAAGAATATGGCTTAGACAAAAGTAAATAAATATATAACTTTACAATATGACAGATGAATAATATTTAGTATATCAAATGAAAAAGGTACACAGTAAGAATAGGTTTGGGAACAGCAACAAGCTTTATTACGATATCGCGAATGGAATAACCTTCCGAAATATATCGTAGGGAGTACCTACATATACTCTATAACTGTGCAAATATTCAAAATATCAATAGCGAACATACAAGTTCATGGCGTTCAGTAGGTAAGTGGTTAAATGTTGGTCTTGATATCAAACTTGGGTAGTTTGCTTTTTAACTTCAATGGTAGTTTTAGCAAGGGGCTCGTTAGAGCGAATTGCTACAGTTAGCGAAATCCGACACTCATCATTTTGAATCTGGAATATAGACTAGTGTTTTACAATATCGGCATTGAATTACTTCACATCTGTCTTTATATATCAGCTCTCCGTTTCTGAACACTATCTCGGGTTCAGAGAGATGCCTTGGTAGTTGCAGATCGTATATACTGTCAATTGAAGTGGATGATTTGTAGAATATTTTTCAACAAGAGGCCCATAAGGGCCTATGCTCTACTGGGATGGAGACAACAAAGGAAAGAGGAATAATTAGCAGATACTAAATAAAACCTGTATTGTGTTCACAGGGTCTATTATAAGAATTCCGACAATTTCAAAACCATAATCCAGTCTTGCATAGGCGGATCTGGCTTGTTTGCGAAAGTAACCGAGCTCTCGTGGATATCTAACTACTGTATAAGTTTGATTGAGATACAATAAAAACTAAAGACTGTATAGCGTTCACAAGCAATTGCTTAAGGACGCACGGACGCCCAGACGCACCGGTCGCACATACGACGGACACCACGCCACGGCATAAGCTCTTCTGGCCTTTACAAATCGAAATGCGGTAACTTGTTGGCATATGAAGCCGGAAATGGATTTGTTTCGACATCACTTACCCAAAAGAAAGAACTCGAAAGAAATTTAATGTTAAAATATATGAATTGCATGATTACAAAATAACATTTATTTCTACGATTTCAATATACTTGCGCGTAAAGTTCATAAGTGATTCCTAAATATTGTAAATCGAGTGGAATAAACGCAGCTTTTCGATTACTACTCAAAAACAAATTCAGATAATCTAGTCCCAATAATACATATATATACTGAAAAAAATATAATTATTGAAATGATAATAATATATATAGTTGACAAAATATAACATATACGTTAAATGTGTAAGTTAGCTTCCAAAAATCCCTTCAAATAACGTTAATCAGGAATCTAAATACTAGAGTATTTCATTCTAGATTCCTGCGTAAATACATCAGATTCTCAAACGAAATTAAGCATAACAACCCCAGAAGACGGGAATAAAATAGTCAAGTGATAACATCTCCAAAAAAAGAATCAAATTATTAGATGATAGTTGTTTTTATAAAGATAATACGCTTCAATTATAAATAATTCGTTAGCTTTTTTTTATTTTTAATGATGTCATAAATAAACTCGTTATAATGACAACGTCAGGTTACTGTATCGGTTAGCATATTCGCTTGTCACGTGGGAGACCTGGGTTCGATTCCTGCTATGGGCAGATTTATTTTTCAAATAAATCAAATATAATCATCTATATAACTTTTGTCTTCAAAAATTGCTTATATCAGTGGTGCAATATGTCATTCATTTGACACCGCTGCAACAAACTCCTTCAAAATGTTGGGATTTAAAATGAATTCAAAAGCAATGTATTTAAAACTTTTCATCTATGCGTTGTGAAACACTTAAAGAAATTGAATAATTTGTGTGTACGATGTTTTACGTCGCATTAACAATCTTTTAATTCATAGGCAATTTGATTTCAATATGACATGTATTTGTGTTAATTGCATAAAAGAAAACCCGGCTTTTTTGTTAACCAGTAGGTGTGCTTAGCACGAACTATTCAGATAGCAGATACGCTTATGTATGTCAGGTTTTAGTATATCGATAGACCAAATACTGTATGTACAGTATTTTGTGTTCAACTCCTTTATCATTCAATATATGGACATAACAACGTGTTATTGTAAAGTGTTCAAGTTAGATTTTTTGGATCGGTAAATCAATGTCCAAATGTAATCTGCAGTAAGCCCCTTGCTGTTAGCACTTTCAGTGCTTTGATTATAGTTTCATTTCGTGAATCTTTCCCACTTGCAGCCTTACTTTGAAGCATTTACCAGGCGACTTTTTCAACAATGTTCTACAGCATTTTGAACGAATGAAATTCGACATATTCCTTTGATCAGGTTTATAATCTGACTGCTTCAGTTTTGATTTATTATACATTTGACTGATTTGAGCCGCCCCGCGAGACAACCAACATTGTGGACTCTACGTAAAGTATCGACCCGGATCAGCCGAAGCACGCCGCGCATTGACACATTTCGCCTCCTGTGGATGTTCTGTTTCAGGAATCCTTACTCTATACCTCTATCCCCCTGAGACGGAATCTGTCGGCGGGATCAGTATGCGCGGACTGTGATACGCAGGGTGATACGGGTCAATACATTACGCAGAGGCCATAATGTTGGTTTGCTCGCGGGACGGATCATTTCTCACATGCAGACGAATGTTCACCCATAACACAAGACGAACTTTGAAAGCATTATGACATAAGGAGCAATTGGTTGTAGTAAGGAGTTTCTCCATTCGCCACACTATTTTCTATTCTTGTCAAATATTATACTTTGATATATATGGAGAGTTTACCCTGAATAAAAGTTAGAAAAAACCGAGGTGGATTATTGACAATAATCCTGGACGACGCCATTGGAAATCCGTCCGTGGTGTGATTGTAATTGTTGACGATTCAAAGTCTGTTACTAACGGGTAGTCTATTCCCTGGATGGTAATTTGTCTTCAGATGCTAATTCCTCGTTTCGTTGTCCAAACGGCGAAAAGAGAAGATCAAGATCAGAGTACACTGAGGCAAGTGCGGCCTGTGTATTAATATATCGTAGTTTTACAGATGTTTTCGCATGACGTGGTTCAATGCTATTAGGAATAATATTCAATAGACAAACCAGTCTACATAATCTGATCATATGACCAAAATACATGCATTCTTTCTGACAGACAAACAGCCACGAACACGCGTTTACACAATTTGATCAGTGTCTGTATCGTGTGCCACTCGATCATGTAACATAAGAAGCCTCTGCCAACATGAAAGTAATTTAGATTTTAGTCTGCCATTGCGAAACTGTAATGTCAAAATCATTTTCTCTTTCCGTTTCTCATTAGTTAACCATTTTTCTACGGTAGTCTATCATATTGTTCTGCACAATTATTTCCGCTCGCCTTTCCCAGACGGTGGTTAAATCCTTTCTTACTTACAGACGCTTTGTGACGCATCTGCACTAGACGACCTTTTGAAGGATTGTGGCAAAAGGGGAAGTGCTCAAGCCTCCTGCTGCTAAACCCTTTCTTACTGACAAACATATTTTAGCGCATATGTGGCAGACGTTTTTTGAAACATTATGGCAAAAGAAAGTGCTAAATTTGAACAATATCTCCTGTTACCATAGTTATTTCAACTTAAATTAATAATTATACGATCATGTATTTAGATAATCCATATTTGTATTTAGATGTTTTTAAACTCATCATCTGCTGAGTTGGTGTGTGTGTGTGGTAAAGGGTTGATATGTATTTATATTATACTGCACTATAATAATACCACAGACCCGTACATAATTCATGTAATTTGAAGTCATCATCTTCTGGTATTTTTGTTAACCCTTTGAGTGTTATACGCGACTTGAAACACACTCTGCGTATTATGGCATGTACGACTTCAAACTACAACTACAAACACTATAGACTGCAGCTTTCTATATGTTATTGATGAAAACCTTAGTTATCCATCTCTTTAACACATACATCACTTTTGAAGTAGATGACTCTATAAAGGAAAGTATTATAATTATTGAATACAACTTAAATGGGAAATAGCTAGTAATTGCGCATTATGCTTCATACAACTTTGAAATACAATTGCAAACAACGAAGTCCCAGATGAGCCTGATAGCTCGTCCAGTCTAACATTGAAATATTTCATCTACTCCTTTGACAATCTGTAGTAAAGACTCGAGCATAAGCAGGTAATCATTTGTCAAAATTAAGGTGTGACCATTACGGAAACAGGAATTCAGCAGGAAAAGCCCATATGTTCAAGAGACAATTTTGAAAACATTTGAGTTTTCAAGTTTCAAGCTTAATCAAATTTCACCAAAAGGTCATAGACCCAAGTGGTAATTATAGCATACTGCAGTGAAACATACAAAATAATACAACAACAGTTTGGTTTATACATGTACTCATATGTACAGTTTCATTTTAACAATCCATTGCATATGTATACAGTAACACGCTTTGTTATATGTACCTAAATACATATATATATACATGTGTGTACCCATCTGTATGCTGCCCATACGCAAGCAAGACACCAGATGCAAAGATGAATTGAATATGATGACACATAGTAGCAAATATTAAACATAACACAAGTTATGATTAGAAACTTTATATGTCAAAATGTTATCATATTTACCATATCTTATCGAAGAAAGTACATCCTTCTGACTTTATATCAGAAGTAAAGTGATAACTATACATATGAGCCGTTCCACGATAAAACCATCATTATTGACTCCGCGTAAAGTATCGACCCGGATCAGCCTAAGCATACCGCGCAGAATAACCCGGACAGACACTTTTCGCCTACCGTGGATTTTGAGTTTCAGGAATCATTCCTTCACACCTCTATCCACCTGAGACGGAATTTGTCGGCCCGGATTAGCCTGCGCGGACTGCGCAGGCTGATCCGGGTCGATACATTACGCAGATCCAATAATGTTTGTTTTCTCGTAGAATGGCTCATATATATCGGCCTATAAAATGTGCATAATGCTAAAACAATTAGAATACAAATTATAGTAGTGTTGTCTGATATTAACAATATCAACCATTTCCCTGATAGCGACGACTTTTGACTGTCAACGCACCTGTATCAGACTACTTATGTTATATTTATCATATTTTATTTCGTTGTTTTCTTGTGTGTTCCTTTTGCAGACGACTCTAAGGACATTGTATTCGGTATTCAGTTTGATAGAAAGATGTAAATAAGGGTATGCTGCACTTATCACTATTGACACAATTCAGTGTGACTATGGGAAATGGGAATGATAAAAAAACAGGTTAAAACGGCTTGTATTTCTTGCTTGTATTTAAAATGGTAGTAAACTTTACTACAGTTTACTACTATTTTAAATACAAGCAAGAAATACAAGCCGTTTTAACCTGTTTTTTATCATTCCCATAGTCACACTGATTTGTTTACGAGTAATACAATCAAATCTAAAGAGATTGATCATACTGTACAGTAGTTTGATCAATCTCTTTAGATTTTATTGTATTACTCGTAAATGAGCGGTGTTCAACATTTGAACGTTTGCGACCAATCCTTTAACCCTTTCCCTCATATAGACACCTTCTGACGCCTCTGCAGCAGACGGCTATTTGAAAACATAGTGACAAAAGAAGAAATTGCACAAAACGTGCAATTTCTCCTTTTGCCACAATGTTTTCCACTTTTAGGCATAGGTTATCCATTAAATTGTAGAGATTTTCTATGTTTTGACAAAATATGTTCAAAGTCGTCTGCTGCATAATTGTCATATGAGGGAAAGGGTTAAAAGTAGCAGACCTACTATACAGAACAGAATTAGAAGAAACGCAACAACGACTTTAAATGAATATATTTAACAGTTTATTTCATTATTGACCAAACAGTTTTTGTATTTGAAATTAACATCATGTCCTTGACTCAATTCCAAAATGTTGTCCAATTTAATTCAGAGTGGTGACTTCAGAGTAACCCCAGAAAGTTAATTTGTCCCTAGGGTGGTAATTCTTTTTCAAATGAAAAGTCGACAGTCCAGTTTACAGATTGTGTAGCTGATGGAGCGAAATTTACTCTTATTTTCAAGCGCAATACGAAAAACATTAATTGAATACACATTATTTAAAACCCATCCATCCATATATGATTTTATAAAGCATGCGTACTTTCTTTCAGACAACATTTTGCAACATTTGCAAACATTGTGAAACTGGAAGCTGCTAGGGGTAACACATAAGCTAGTAAAATGAACTGTACTACACTTTATTGATATTCAATCTTGAGAAAACACATTTGGAACATATTTGTAAACTTTCCTCATTGTCTCATCTTCAGAGCAGAGGCGTCAAATGTCATAGTATAGAACTGGATAAATAATCCCGTCCAATAAAATTGATTCCTATATGCGAGTGCCTTGATTTCCAATGTACAACTACGCTTAAACCTTTCCCTCATATAGACGCTTTCTGACGCCTCTGCAGCAGACGGCTTTTTGATAACATTGTGACAAAAGAAGAAATTGCTCGAAACGAGCAATTTCCCCTTTGACACAATGTTTTCTATGTTTTGAAAAAATATGTTCAAAGTCGTCTGCTGCAGAATTGTTGTATGGGGGAAAGGGTTAAAGGCGCTCTTAGCTATCATACACTGTCGTCATAACGACTCTGTTAAAGGATATTTATATGTGTTCCTTTTCAGTTTTCCTTGTTTCAAAAATCATTGACATTTTCTCAAATGAGAAATTCCATTCTTTAAATCTTTCCCCAAAAACATCAGATCTGAAGAAGTTCACGACGGAAAATCTAGTCAAAAATAAGGAAAATTTATATATATGAAACTATACATGTATATGTATACCGAATACAATTGAAAACACTGGAACATTGGGTAATTTTTCATCACGAGCAGCTTTTCCTTTTGCCACACTGTTTTCAGATGTCGTCTGCTACAGATGCGTCAACATGCGCCTTTATGTTGGGTGAGAGTTAATAAGCCTAAAGGTCACACAACTTAGTTTGAGGAAGATTGTGACACAAATCGGACTGTTGAACACTTGGTTTGTAAGAGTACCCACTTGACTGATTTCCTTGGATACACACTTGACTTCTACTAAATATTTTGTTTGTTTTACTTTTTTATAATATATGAAACGTTCGATGAGAAAACCAACATGTGGAATCTGCGTAAAGTATCGATCCGGATCAGACTAAGCATGTCGCGCAGGCTAACCCGGACAAACACATTTCGACTCCTGTGAATTTTCTGTTTCATGCATCATTACTCTATACCTCTATCCCCCGAGACGGAATGTGTCGCCCGGATTAGCCTGCGCGGACTGCGCATGCTGATCTGTGTCCGTCCCTTACGCAGTTTCCATAATGATGTTTTTTTCGCATAACGGCTAATATATATAGACTTGAATTGGTATATGAACCGCGTCTCGCGAACATACTTATTAACTGTTTCGCTCATTCACTTCTTATATTTTAAGAAACAGAGCTTTTGACGTCAAAATAATTTAACTCGACGATAACAGTTGTAAGTCTGTTACAAATATGTACAACTATCGCGGTTAAAACCACTTTATTTACATTAACATATTTTTACCATATATTTTCAAAGTGATCTGCTGCAGATTTGGTTGTCCATGTACATGTATACATGTCGAAAAAGGCTACACTACCAATTCCAGTCCACTATGTTGTCTTCTGATCATACATAGTCCACGCAATGTTTTCTGATTCCTAATATCGAACCCTGGTCCAAAACGGCAGATATGGCTGGTGTACGCAATTTCTATCTTTTTCGAATATCGACTACATATGTACTTGCAAAATTAGAGAATTACTCCGATACGAGATAACTGTTTTATCGTCAAGCAAGGAGAGGAATTTTTTCAACCGTTGTCTTCTACATCATCTATAATGAACGGAGGCCACGTTAAGGAGGAGTAATCTAATATTTTCCCCCAATGTGTCTCTCTTATTTAAACAAATAAACTCTGTGGCATCGAGACGAACTTTTTGAGTACCCACAACCTAGACATTGACCTAAATATAAGGATTATAGGAGCTAACATGCGTCCCTTATCAAAGCTCGGTATGATATTTAGAGCAACACCCCCCCCCCCCCCCCCACCCCACCCCCGCCCCTCCCTTCAACTGACAATAGTTTCATTCTTAAAATATGATTAATTTTCAAAGTCGAGTTTAAAACAGCTAATTTGCATATTAAAAAAAAGTATCGAATTTTTATTTCGTACTTATTTCGTTTAAACGAAATGATTATTTCGTTAATACGAGATAACTTGGCTTATTTGCATATTAAAAAAAAGTATCGAATTATTAATCCGTAAAAACGAAATAAAAATCCGATACATTTTTTAATATGCAAATTAGCTGTTTTATTTGCATACTAAAACAATATATTGAATGTCACTTTATGGGCTCCGTACCATGTCCCTGTTTTAATTAGTCAATTTGTAACTTATACATTTCATTGGGATGATAGAAGACATTTTGTAATTGTAAGCAGAATATGACATTATATTTCCGATTCAGATGGATATTTTGATTTGTGTTGATCATGTTGTCCAGTCTAAGGCCACGACATTGCACTAATAAACTATACACTGTGAACTGATACCAATAATACAAGTCTCTGTTTTGGGGGTTTTCCGAGACATTTACGCTGTAATTATTATCTAGACGCGGATGTAGCAAGATTTACTAAGACAGAAACGATAATTCAGAGCAATTCAGAACATTTTCCCAGAAGTTAACGAAGTTAAATATATTATATAGACCCAGACCTCGTTGAATATTATACACACTCGTATTCCTCCGCCCAGATATTTAACAGTGTTATTCTAGCCACACGAGTGTAAACTATTTTCCAAGCGCCAAATGTACATTTAACCTTTTAAGAAGTACAGCATCATTCCAGTAGACAATTTTGTAACTGTAGGACTGTGAGGTTATGATAACGATTGACTCGTTCGTGTCAGTAGTGTGGGGTTATGATAACGACTGACTCACTGGTGTCAGGATTGTGAGGTTATGATAACGACTGACTCGTTCGTGTCAGTAGTGTGAGGTTATGATAACGACTGACTCGCTGGTGTCAGGATTGTGAGGTTATGATAACGATTGACTCGTTCGTGTCAGGATTGTGAGGTTATGATAACGACTGACTCGCTGGTGTCAGGATTGTGAGGTTATGATAACGACTGACTCGCTGGTGTCAGGATTGTGAGGTTATGATAACGATTGACTCGTTCGTGTCAGTAGTGTGAGGTTATGATAACGACTGACTCGCTGGTGTCAGGATTGTGAGGTTATGATAACGATTGACTCGTTCGTGTCAGTAGTGTGAGGTTATGATAACGACTGACTCGCTGGTGTCAGGATTGTGAGGTTATGATAACGATTGACTCGCTGGTGTCAGGATTGTGAGGTTATGATAACGACTGACTCGCTGGTGTCAGGATTGTGAGGTTATGATAACGACTGACTCGCTGGTGTCAGGATTGTGAGGTTATGATAACGACTGACTCGCTGGTGTCAGGATTGTGGGGTTATGATAACGACTGACTCGCTGGTGTCAGGATTGTGAGGTTATGATAACGATTGACTCGTTCGTGTCAGTAGTGTGAGGTTATGATAACGACTGACTCGCTGGTGTCAGGATTGTGAGGTTATGATAACGATTGACTCGCTGGTGTCAGGATTGTGAGGTTATGATAACGACTGACTCGCTGGTGTCAGGATTGTGAGGTTATGATAACGACTGACTCGCTGGTGTCAGGATTGTGAGGTTATGATAACGACTGACTCGCTGGTGTCAGGATTGTGGGGTTATGATAACGACTGACTCGCTGGTGTCAGGATTGTGAGGTTATGATAACGATTGACTCGCTGGTGTCAGGATTGTGAGGTTATGATAACGACTGACTCGCTGGTGTCAGGATTGTGAGGTTATGATAACGACTGACTCACTGGTGTCAGGGTTGTGGGGTTATGATAACGACTGACTCGCTGGTGTCAGGATAAATTGACAAATGTTACCGGTAACTTACAAAAGAAACGTCGTGATATAACTGAACAATTGTTGAATATGGTGTAAAACACCATACAGACAAACAAGTCTTCTCTAAACAACGTTGGGTTGGCATACGCGTCTAAATATCCTTCACAATAAGTACAGTAACATATTGATACAGCTAAATATCGGTATTCACGAATCCTTTATTGTTTGTAGCCATTTGATTTGGTGTTTTAGTCGGTTCTTATAAATACCTATTGTATATGATTTAACCCTTTCTCGCATGTAGTAATTTGAAGCAACTGAAGCAGAAGACTTGTGAAAACATGGCGACAAAAGGCGAAATTAACTTAAGATAGGAAACTTTCCTCTTTCGACATATATTTCAAAACTCAGTAAAAAATTGATGCAATTCATTTTCCAGATGTAATAGTTTTTCTACATGTACGTGTGTATGTTTGAAGTATTCGACTCAAATTATTGCATCTCGGTAAAGTGTTGCACCGAAAATTGCCGAATGTATAGTTATTGAACTTAAATTATGCGGCACGTCTGCAATGGAAGAGTATGGAATATTGTAGTAAAATGTAAAAAATATATAAAAAAATAATAATAAATGTAATTTTAATTATTGATAACTGTTGATAATATTCTAACAAGAATGCTCGTTATAACCAACGTCTCCGTTAGCCACATTTTGTTTTCCAAATGAGTCCGCAAATGGGATAGAGTTAATACGAGATAATAATTGTAAACAACATGTTTCGCAGAAAATCTCAATGGAATTACCTGTGTGTTACACGACGACGTGTCTGTATTTGAAATCCGCAGTTAACACAAAATGATCCGGAAAAGAACGCATCTTCTTCAGATCTCAGATTAACAACACTCTAAAAAACTTCCCTGTAGTTTTAACAGAAACCTGCACCACTCACTTCCCCTTTGTTCGTAAAAGGGAATATTATCTAGTAAAGGTTTAATGGCACAACATAATCCAGTTTGAACTTGAACAAAAGTTGCTCAACAAACCACAAAGCATACACTAGTACTGACATGGTGGAAGGTATATTTTCATCACTGGCGTATTTTACACTGCAGGTTGGAAGCTGTGCAACACTCATTCGGGAGCGCTCTAGATAAGGGGAGTATGTTATATACTAGACCCTTTATTTCACCTCTAAACATATTTGAGGGGTCTTCGAATAGATTTCTCCAGTGAGTAAAATACTTTTGAGAAAACCCACACTGTACGGATTTATTGAGTAATACAAGAGATGAGCTGTCACGCGAGAAAACCAACATTATGGCCTCTGCGTGATATATCGATCCAGATCAGCCTGCTCAGTCGGCGCAGACTGATCCAGACCGACACATTCCGTCTCGGGGGGATAGACCGATAGAGGTATAGAGTAATGATTCCTGAAACAGAAAATCCACAGGAGGTGAAAAGTGTCTATCCGGGTTAGCATGCGCTGCATGCTTAGGCTGATCCGGATCGATTCTTAACGTTGGTTTTCTCGCGAGACGGGTCAGATATTGTTTATCCGCTGTGTTGACTTCTCGTTATCTGGATCACCGCGTGATGACGACACGGTATACTTAGCCTACTTTACACACGTGTTATTGGATGCTGGCAGCATTAAACACCCTTTACACATGACCGACAGCAGGGAGAATGTTTGATATTCAACTACATCAATAAACGTGTAATTCATATTTACACATCAACTTTTTTCAGTATATCTGATTAGGATGAATAAAAGCCTGGTAGGCTGGTAGCCATATTATTTAAAAAAAAAAAAAAAGAGCTTTAAAATTGTGTACAACTGTTTTCATAATTCTTCCGGTTGTTGTGTTATTACACACAGTGAGGAAGCTAACTGACAGTGGGTAAAGGTTAATTGCTACCTCCCTTATCTTTACGTTGAACTGTGTCTGGCAACGCGATTACAACAACGAATTCTCAATTAACATTTTTGTTAGACTTACCATGAACTATAGATCTTAGATTGATCTTCGCAGATTGCTTTATTAAGTATCACGTTGAGTAATCATTGAAATGTGGATTCCTCGATTGGATCATAGCGCGAACATCCGTACTAGTATTAGACTTCTTTGTTTGGAAATACTGTGTTACTGTTATGACATGTGTGTAGAAATTCTATACGAGTAATGTCGAAAGGAACGCATATAAATCAGATTTACGGGAGATGTGAATCGATCGTGATCCGTTTCAAACAATGCTGTGACTGTTCGAAGCGTTTAAGCCTTTACCACAAGTAGTTACATTTAGACGAAGTGGCAGTATCCGACTTTAAAATAACAAATGTTGATAAAGGAGAAATTGATCATAATAATAGGGTAGTTTATATCTTTTTGGGACAAGGTCTTCAACTCTATTATTTATTAAAAATATTTTTTTTCCTTATTTTGCCATTACGTTTTCAAAGTCGTCTGCTGCGGATTTGCTATATATATGGGAAAGAAACTCGGACGGCCTCTTAAAAACATCGTGACAAAAGAAGAAATTGCTCAAAACGAAGCAATTTCTCCTTTTGCCACAATGTTTTCCACGTTTAGTCATAGGTTATCCATTCAATTATAGAGATTTTCTATTTTTTGACAAAATATGTTCAAAGTCGTCTGCTGCAGAATTGTCGCATGAGGGAAAGGGTTTTATTTATCTCTTTCCCTCGATAGTTTCCAAAATGCGTTTCATGCAAAGAAATTGCGGTAGTCATCTGTACATGTGTATCAGAGAAAGTGATCGTACCCAGTTTTCTTTGGTAAATTTGTCAAAGAAAAAACAACAGCATAAAGACGGTTTCTGACCACTCTGCAGCAGACGACTTAATATGAAAACAGTATGACAACATGAATACAGCCCTGTGTTCCATAGTCACCAAACCCAAAACCTGTTTTGCGAAACCTATATAGGTTTCATCGATAATCCGTGCATTAGTCGGTAAACCAAACATGCATAATACAGGTAGGTTTCGTTCCGCTCCATAGACAAAACGTGTTTCCGTTGTGTTTAATATGGAACACAGGGCTGCCTGTATTGAATAAATGTTCTTTTATTTATAGAAAGTTTCCATAGTTATGACTCACGTTTTCAAAGCTGTCTGCTGCAAATGTGTGGTATATGGGAAAAGGTTAATGTAACCAATTCGTGTTTACAAGATTAGTGTTTAGTTATTTTAGGCATTGTCTTAGACGGGAAAATTACTCGTTGGTTGTATTAGGGGGGACAGGACAGTTGAGAGAAATAGACTTGTCCTAGAAACCAATTGTTTGTAAGAACTGCAAACAACTAAAACGTTGTGTTCGTAAATTGTACAATCCGGCGTAGATAAATATAGTTTTGTGCATCAGGGACGTCTGTTTTAAATTGACAATATTTGAAATGTCTTAACCCTTTCCCGCATATAACTTATCTTAAACAGACGATGTGGAACACATCTTGGCAAAATTATAGAAATTCTCTATTCGTGTAAGCACAATAAGTCGATAGGATTTAAACACATTGTAACAAAAAGAAAAAAGAAATTATTCAGTGTCAGCATTTTCTGCTTTTGCCACAATGTTTTCAAACGACGTCTGCTGCTGAGTCATGAAGAAAGCGACTGTTTTTTTATGGAACGTATTTTAAAAAATACTACTGTGACTGGTTTGCGAACAGTGTAATTTCAAATCAAACTGTGCGGCAATCTACGCTTCACGTAGCCGCCAAGTTTGTGTAGAGAACAACTCATTTGAAATTAAACACTAGTCTTAAAATGGAATTGACTGTTCACCGAAAAACGCAGCTTATAGACTTCAGCAACGTTCATCTTTTTAAAAATATGGAACGATTTGGCTGAGGCGTAAGATCGCAATCCGTACATAATCTGAAACGAGGATAAACGAGGATAAACGATGATAAACGTGTTAACTCTTTCAGCGCCAAAGGCAATATTGAGGTTTTTGCAAACAATACTGATTCAGGCGAGTCAGCTCGTAACGAGCTGTCTCACCTGAAATCATCATTGTTTGTCTTTTAGTTATTAAAATTGTCCAAAAGTGTATTATATTAGAAAAAGAGACGCCCGATTTTGAACATGGAAGAGTCTTCTTTAAACAATTCGGCGCTGAAAGAGTTACGGTGCAAGTAAAAGCCACATATTTAATAAAACATCGAATCAATTCAGTCCATTCATTTACATATGTAAGAGATACATATACGTATGCATTGTTATTGAATCTACAAAACAAAACTAATATCCCGGGACCTGAATGAACAACCTTCTGACATGTCAAACTAAATTGATCCTATCTCTTAGGATTTGTATAACGGAAGGAACATATTTTGATTCTCTGTAACGCAAAATTACATGTTTGTATATGAGCCGTTCCACGTGAAAACAAATATCATGGACTCTGCGTAATTGATCGACTAAGATCAGCCTGAGGTATTTAGTAATGATTTCTGAAACAGAAACTCGACATCTGCGCGACATGCTTAAGCAGATCCTGGTCGATGCTTTACGCAGAATCCACACAGTTGAAAGACTATTTCACCGATGACACATTTCAAGTAGGCATTACATTTTGGCCGCGTCAGGCGAACTGAAGTCTCGTTACAGCTGCTAACAGTGAATACTCAGGCAAGCGAGTTATACAAACCACTTCAGATAGATAGGATAAGTAATTCGATTCATAAACTGTTTATTTGACTGTTTATATCGAGGGCTTGGCGTGAAACGGTTGTATCTAAAATTGGTATTTTTTTACCAAGGTTAATCACCTCGCCATAAAGTCTTTATAAGCGTTAAATCACTTTTCTTGGTAAACAATGTAAATTTAGGTGCCATTGCTCGTTCTGAGCAATGGCACCTAAATTTGCATTGTTTACAAAAGGGTCAAAATTGCCCCTAAACCAGGGTTTTCAAAATAGGTTTTAAGTTACAACCGTTTCACACCAAGCCCTCGATATGTTGTGGGTCGATTCTTTAGAGCACACACAACATAGAACTCTAGCTAGGATTAGTATTTAGATTTATAAAATGTTTATTTGACATTCGAGTCGTTTGTTGTGGGACAATTCTTTTGAGAGCACCCATACCAAGACGTCTCAATGGGGCACAAGAAGGATATAGTGGAAAAAGAAATGTCCACTTACGTAAACTAAAAATATCATCTTATCTATGCACTTTACTATCTGCATGTACACATAAGAGCCGTGTGTGTAAATTCTCACGAATTAATAGGATTAGGCCGTGTCTGACGATTTGGGATATAATTGAATCTCCGTAACGGGGTCACAGTTAGAGTTATCCTGTGATATTATTGATTCTCCGTAACGGGGTCACAGTTTGAGTTATCCTGGGATATTATTGATTCTCCGTAACAGGGTCACAGTCAGTGTAATACTGAGATCTTATTGAATCTCCGTAACGGGGTCACAGTTAGAGTAATCCTGTGATCTTATTGAATCTCCGTAACGGGGTCACAGTCAGTGTAATCCTGTGATCTTATTGAAACTCCGTAACGGGGTCACAGTCAGTGTAATACTGAGATCTTATTGAATCTCCGTAACGGGGTCACAGTCAGTGTAATCCTGTGATCTTATTGAATCTCCGTAACGGGGTCACAGTTAGAGTAATCCTGTGATCTTATTGAATCTACGTAACGGAGTCAGAGTTATCCTGGTAATATTATTGAATCTGCGTAACGGGGTAACAGTCAGAGTTATCCTGGTAATCTTATTGAATCTCCGTAACGGGGTCACAGTCAGAGTTATCATGGGATCTTATTGAATCCCCGTAACGGGGTCACAGTCAGAGTAATCGTGGTAATCTTATTGAATCTCCGTAACGGGGTCACAGTTAGAGTAATCCTGTGATCTTATTGAATCTCCGTAACGGGGTCACAGTCAGTGTAATCCTGTGATCTTATTGAAACTCCGTAACGGGGTCACAGTCAGTGTAATACTGAGATCTTATTGAATCTCCGTAACGGGGTCACAGTCAGTGTAATCCTGTGATCTTATTGAATCTCCGTAACGGGGTCACAGTTAGAGTAATCCTGTGATCTTATTGAATCTACGTAACGGAGTCAGAGTTATCCTGGTAATATTATTGAATCTGCGTAACGGGGTAACAGTCAGAGTTATCCTGGTAATCTTATTGAATCTCCGTAACGGGGTTGACAGTCAGAGTTATCCTGGGATCTTATTGAATCCTCGTAACGGGGTCACACTCAGAGTAATCCTGGTAATCTTATTGAATCTCCGTAACGGGGTCACATTCAGAGTTATCCTGGGATCTTATTGAATCCTCGTAACGGGGTCACACTCAGAGTAATCCTGGTAATCTTATTAAATATCCGTAACGGGGTCACAGTCAGTGTAATCCTGTGATCTTATTTAATCTCCGTAACGGGGTCACAGTGAGAGTAATCCTGTGATCTTATTGAAACTCCGTAACGGGGTCACAGTCAGTGTAATACTGAGATCTTATTGAATCTCCGTAACGGGGTCACAGTCAGTGTAATCCTGGGATATTATTGAATCTGCGTAACTTGTCACAGTCAGAGTAATCCTGTGATCTTATTGAATCTCCGTAACGGAGTCAGAGTTATCCTGGTAATATTATTGAATCTGCGTAACGGGGTAACAGTCAGAGTTATCCTGGTAATCTTATTGAATCCTCGTAACGGGGTCACACTCCGAGTAATCCTGGTAATCTTATTGAATCTCCGTAACGGGGTCACAGTCAGAGTTATCCTGGGATCTTATTGAATCCCCGTAACGGGGTCATAATCAGAGTAATCCTGGTAATCTTATATTGAATCTCCGTAACGGGGTCACAGTCAGTGTAATCCTGAGATCTTATTGAATCTCCGCAACGGGGTCACAGTCAGAGTAATCCGGGGATCTTATTGAATCTCCGTAAAGGGGTCACAGTCAGAGTAATCGTGGGATCTTACTGAATCTCCGTAACGGGGGTCACAGTCAGAGTAATCCTGGTAATATTATTGAATCTCCGTAACGGGGTCACAGTCAGTGTAATCCTGGGATCTTCTTGAATCCTCGTAACGGGGTCACAGTCAGAGTAATCCTGGGATCTTATTGAATCTCCGTAAATTGTCACAGTCAGTGTAATCCTGGGATCTTATTGAATCTCCGTAACGGGGTCACAGTTAGTGTAATCCTGGGATCTTACTGAATCTCCGTAAAGTGGTCACAGTCAGTGTAATCCTGGGATCTTATTGAATCTCCGTAACGGGGTCACAATCAGAGTAATCCTGGGATCTTATTGAATCTCCGTAAATTGTCACAGTCTGTGTAATCCTGGGATCTTATTGAATCTCCGTAACGGGGTCACAGTTAGTGTAATCCTGGGATCTTATTTAATCTCCGTAACGGGGTGACAGTCAGAGTTATCCTGGGATCTTATTGAATCCCGTAACGGGGTCACAGTCAGTGTAATCCTGGGATATTATTGAATCTGCGTAACTTGTCACAGTCAGAGTAATCCTGGGATCTTATTGAATCTCTGTAACGGGGTCATATTCAGAGTTATCCTAGGATCTTATTGAATCTCCGTAATGGGGTCACAGTCAGAGCAATCCTGGGATCTTATTGAATCTCCGTAACGGGGTCACAGTCAGAGCAATCCTGGGATCTTATTGAATCTCCGTAAATTGTCACAGTCTGTGTAATCCTGGGATCTTATTGAATCTCCGTAACGGGGTCATAGTCAGAGTTATCCTGGGATCTTATTGAATCTCCGTAACGGGGTTATAGTCAGAGTTATCCGGGGATCTTATTGAATCTCCGTAACGGGGTCATAGTCAGAGTAATCCTGGTAATCTTATTGAATCTCCGTAACGGGGTTATAGTCAGAGTTATCCTGGGATCTTATTGAATCTCCGTAACGGGGTCATAGTCAGAGTTATCCTGGGATCTTATTGAATCTCCGTAACTTGTCACAGTCAGTGTTATGATTGTAAAACTAATGAGGCTCATGTTCAAACTGTCCGTTAAAAGATAACTCATTAACTGAACTATATCTAGAGGACGACAAAGGGAGGTTTTGGTGAGATTGGGATGATACACAGGCTTGCACGACTATTCACTCTATGCAAATGCATTAAGACTCAAAATCGAAATAATGCAGGTCGATTATACCCTCCTGTACGATGTGAAAACCGGGACGCAACAAGAACCCATTTTCCCTGACGCGGCTCTTCCCATTCAATGTTTTGAGTACAGTAAAACTAACGGTCTACGGGGGATTAATTTACACCACTTGTCATTTACAAATTAAACAGTACGCTATTGACATTTAGTGTTTTTGATACCAAGCAAGTGTATATAATGTACTTCCAACACTCGGGGAAACATTAGTTCGACCACGTACCTTTAAGCGTCTCGGCGCAGTTTAATCAGAACTAATTAATTAAATTCAAAATCGATGGTCGATTTGTGTGTGACGATGCTGAATCATGTGAAACGAATATCCCTTTCCACGTCTGTCGAGAATATTGTGACAAAAGGAGAAATCATTCATGTTGAGCAATTTTTCATTTGCCACAATGCTTCCAAATCAATGATCATACCTTCATTTATTCAAAATCCATACATTTTACTAGTATGTTATTGTCGTCATAAGCAGATATTGTTTGTATGTGGGAAAGGAATTTGAGGGATTATAATGTTTATATCATAAGCCCTGTCTGAAGATTTGAGATATTTATTGCATCTCCGGTTTGGCACCATTAAGGGTTACATTGGCTTATAACTAGTTGGACCACAGTATTGTGATAAAGGATGCATTTAGGATTATATAGGATGTAGGCAGACAGTGAATACTTTGATAAGACTGCGTGGATCCTCGCATGAATCACCACTGTTCGGAGATACATTACGACTACAAACCGCAACACACGGATACTATGCATATATTGATTTTGTTTGAACGCCGTTTTCAACACATTTTCAGTCATATCACACCAGTACTGCACACAACAATGTATCCACGAAAAAATGTTGGCCGAGCTGGGGTTCAAACTTACAACCTCTGGATCGACAGCCCACATCGTAACCGACTTAGCTACCGGAACTCGGCTCAAATACATATGTATATAAAATGCTACCCATTCGAAGTTTTCGATTATCGTCAGTAGAATTGTTAAAGTTTCTTTGACTAATTTGCGAACATTACAGACGCAAATCAAACTGCGTGGATGTGTACGTTGATCTATATATCAACTGTTCTTAGTTCCTTAAGGTTGGGTTTCCTAGAGCAGCGCTCATATAGTGATGACGAAAGGGGTCTTAAACAGACCTTACACAGACTACGAGTTATATATATACACGTTCCACGAGAAAACCAACATTATGGCATCTGCGTCATGTATCGACCCAGATCAGCCTGCGCAGTCCGCGCGCAGACTGATCCGGGCCGACACATTCCGTCTCCGGGGGATAGAGGTATAGAGTAATGATTCCTGAAACAGAAAATCCAGGTTGTTACTTTACGCTGAGTCCACAATGTTGGTTTTCTCGCGGGACGGCTCATATGTCTGTCGGATAAAAAGAGAGAACAACGGCACCCTTTAGAGAGGCTTAAAATCCGATTTAACTGTAATAAAACTGCGAACATTCCCCACTGTTCTCATCACCTGTAACACTCAACGTGTTGTTACGAGCTGTGATAAAATTGAAATACGGGTTAAAAGTGTGTATAAATTATATGTAGATCGAATCTTTGTTTTTGCTTTTATTACAGGAATGCGCCCACACCCTTCTTTTAAACAAATATAAGAACAATTAGCCATGACTGAATTTAGGCCTACACATTGTTAGTGTTCTGTGTTCAATTTGATGATTCGTCGAGATCAAAGCATGTTTGAAGGTAAAAGTTTAGGTTGAATGCTGCACAAAAATGTATTTAAATGCTATGTATTATGCTATTATATTATTATTAAACTATATGCACACATACCAAGGACTGTGCATAGTGTTTTTTCCGACTTTCAACATTGTTTCAGGTATATCACGGTGTGCCATGGGTACGTTTGCAGTACTTCTGATACTAATGGTCCATCTATCCTGACACTTGCGAGTTGGTCGAAATATTAACCTCATATGCCAGTGTCCCGCTCTGAAGGCGGACGTACAAACCACTACACATTGAATGTCAAATGGTCATTGACCATACATGTGTGGATATGAGCCGTCCCACGAGGAAACCAACATTGTGGACTCTGCGTTAAGTATCGACCCAGATCAGCCTAAGCATGTCGCGCAGGCTAATCCGGACAGGCACTTTTCGCCTCATGTGGATTTTCTGTTTCAGGAATCATTACTCCATTCCCCTTAGACGGAATGTGTTGGCCCTGATTAGACTGCGCGGACTGCGCAGGCTGATCTGGGTCGATACATTACGCAGAGTTCATCATGTTGGTTTTCTCGCGGAACGGCTCATATATATATATATTTGATCACCATTTCTTAAATAAAGTATTAGCCAACACATACTTGAAAAAAAAAAACTACAGCATTCAGTACGTATGACTTATAAACTACAGTTGCGATCAATGAAATTCACTATCCTCGTATATACACCTCGTGCAGTCTAATACCGACCTACAGTTGCGAACAATGAAATTCACTATCCTCGTATATACACCTCGTGCAGTCTAATACCGACCTACAGTTGCGAACAATGAAATTCACTATCCTCGTATATACACCTCGTGCAGTCTAATACCGACCTACAGTTGCAATCAATGAAATTCACTGTCGTCGTATATACACATCGTGCTGTCTAATACCGACCTACAGTTGCAATCAATGAAATTCACTGTCGTCGTATATACACATCGTGCTGTCTAATACCGATCTACAGTTGCGATCAATGAAATTCACTATCCTCGTATATACACCTCGTGCAGTCTAATACCGACCTACAGTTGCGAACAATGAAATTCACTATCCTCGTATATACACATCGTGCTGTCTAATACCGATCTACAGTTGCGAGCAATGCAATTCACTATCCTCGTATATACACCTCGTGCAGTCTAATACCGACCTACAGTTGTGAACAATGAAATTCACTATTCTCGTTTATACACCTCGTGCAGTCTAATACCGACCTACAGTGTGCGCTTCACAACTATCGATATAAGCAAAGACTAAAACTATTACTATCGATTTTAAAAAGGATTGACAAAACGGTGATGATGTTCAATTCGTGTATGCATGACCACTATATAATTGGATTTTTCATTATTGTCATCTATTATGAATTACGGAAAATATTAATGAATATTCATAAAACATTCAAAAACCCTCAAAGGCATTTTTTAAAATTATGTTTGTGTAAAAATATTAGCGAAAGAAAATCATAATGTATTTTCTTTTCCATAAATTTAGATTGAAATTAAAATGACTAGACGACGAATTTTTGCATAACCGCTTTTTCATATCAAAAATAATTGGGAGACACTTCAGAGAGCTGTATAGTTAGTCTATTAGTATTTTTATGCGAGGGATTCAGCTATGCTGAATACCTCCGTATATTGTCATGCCCAGCTTTCAGGAAGTGTAAATTTGTAAATTGTTTGTGTTGCTCTCTGGGTTTTCAAATTGGACCACTTTTCTTGATTGTCATGGGATCAGTTAAATACGTTTCACAACAAGCTAAACAGTATGCATATGATACAAAGTAAACGTACACAATATAAAGGTTTAATACATGAAGTTGTATACATAATTTAGAAATTTAAGTTAGACATAAGGATCTTAAATGTTTCTTTTAAATATATGTAAAACGAGTAGCTTGAAAGCGGGTAGCTAAAAAACCTTTTGAGAAAATCCCTGCAATTACAGCTGTGGTGCATCGTCAACATTTTCTCTTGCTAACACTCTACAGGCTACATTTTGGTCAAATTGAAGGAAAATCTTGTTAACACTCTGGAGCCAACATCCCCCGCATTTGAGTACTTTCAGTACTTTGATTTTTGTTTATCCTGCATGTAATTATGAACAAAAAATAAACATGTATGGGTGTTTTCGTATAAATATCTAAGAACCCGTTTAAATCAAGGATAATTGTGCGCGGGTATTGGCATTTTAGAGGGATTGGATATCATTGAGCAGTCTAATTCGCAAACCAACATTAACGTAATTATGAAACGTTTAAATAAGGTTTCTGCTTGTGTATCCATTATGAAGGATTCAAATGGATTCTGCTTTACAGATTTTTGTGACTTACTATACAGAGCCAGACCAGACTGCACTGATGCGCACGGTACGGTATACACTGGTCTCAAATGTCCTACGGCTGGTATTCGCAAAGAAACGCGCAAATCCTTATTTGACCCCATATCATATGGTGTGAGTGTTCAACAGAATCGTCTCTCCTTTTTGTTCCATGAAATAATTATGGTTTAATTCAGTCATATTTGGAATACTTATTGTAGAGCAGATACATGTTTATTCCATACATGCGTTTCATAATTATCGCGAAAGGCAATTCTGAACCTGATCACATACTATCGATACGCGAGTACGGTTTAAGACGTCATGATATTTATGAGGTAAACGCAAAGGATACGACCTGGCTGAAATTTATTTCTGAGTAAACTGCTTAGATTCCCATTTGTTCTACAAAGTCAAACGTTGTTTCAATGACGCATGCGTAGGGACACGTATGTATTTGTTTGTTTCTTTGTACGGTGTTTCACTCCGCTTTCAACCATCCTTAATACATATCTCGGTGTTTCCTGGCCACGTTTCCAGTACTTCTGGTCAATTCATCCTCACACCAGCGAGTCAGTCGTAATGTTATACTGTGCACCAATAAGCAAAAGCTATCACTACCATTTAAAAGTTCTTGGTATGACCTTGCCGGGGATGAGCCCTAGACCTCCCGTACCTACAGTCAACCAAGTACATGGTAGTAATTTGCTCTGGTCAGAAACAATACCATGTGGACTCTCGTTAACTCGAACGTTCAATAAATCTATACTTCGCAAACAAATCCATGAACGAAGCAGTGTAGCGGCAGTCAGAACTGCTGCCGTCTTGTTTTCTTGATATGATTGTATTACTGTCTTCCTTTTTATAGTAAACACTTTGGTTTAAATCAATTATTTAGCTAAAAATACATAAAATAGTTTAGCTAGAATTCTGTAATCACTCGTACGCGTCGATAAGTAATTTATTGGACCATTTCGAATTCGAGTTATCGTGAGTCGACTGATATATCATTTGGTTTAGACGAAAGAACAATTGGGTCATTCACCGGAGATACTACGTTATGATACGCATAGATAATGATCAAATTGCACATCCATATTATCTGATCCAAGTGTATGCGATTTCTTGAAGGCTGAAGTCTCTTATTGGCCAACAGGTCAGAATCAGATACGGCTTTGCAGATAAAGTGGATTTTACTGGTACCAAATGTACTGTGGTAGATTCTGACAGATACTATTTAACAAATTAAACACAATGCGCAATTGATTACTTATGAATGGTAATTGGTTAGTAAGTGGGCTCACGGAAACTTTATACAAACGTCAAGCATTATTCAAATATTATTAACCCTTTTACACACGTTAACTTATTTTGACACCTCTGTCTTGGGGTTGTTTTGTTCTCCAGGAACAACGATCATTAGAGATCAGCGACATAGCAGAACATATTTGGGTAGATAAACCTAGACGCATGTTGACACGAAAGCAGCGGACAACGTTTAAAGACACCGAGAGACAGGAGACATTACTCACACTGTTCTATACTCTTTTCTAAAACTTTCTTTTCATTTATAAATATTTTTCATATTTGACTCAAGATGATTTCGAAATCGTCTAATGCAGATTTGTTCCAAGTGTGAAATCGCTAACCTTTGAAGTGTTTTAATGTATTCAACTGATTCATTGACACCGCGTGGAAGCGCGGCGTCAGTATGGGATAGGTTTTAATTCTGTACCATGGGGTGACGTAATCGAAAAGGGAGCAGCCAACATTATTATTGTTAAGAAAAACTCTGTTATATGTTTGAAAAAAAAAAAAACATTATGAATTAATAAATTGAATTGACTGATTTAAGAAACAGCAAGATACAAAATACGTATGTCTTCTACCGTTATTACGACACTTTAGACAAATTTAATGGGTATTTAATAACTTTCCCCCAACTTCCAGGCAACGCTTTTTTGTATAGTTTGGTTTACGACCCGATTTATCAAAGCTCAGAAAAAAAAGTTTCTCGCGATGATTTTGCCTATTTACAATATTGAGATTTTTAAATAAATGGGTAATCTTTAAGAAAAAACGAATGATGATTCATTTTAATTACTACATATTACAGTATGATTCTAGAAACTAAAAACAACGTTAACCCAACTATGCAATAGGCAGGGCCGTAACGTGACCCATTATTATATTATTTGTAAATGCAGCATGACATCGCTTGGCGATTTTAGTCATTCTTATTTAATAGACAACAAGATGTCATCGGTTCCCATAGAGTAATTAAGTTGTCTCTGCTTCCTTCCGTTATGAATACTTTGTTGTTTTCACGATTTCATCCGATTTCTAAAATTCATTGGATTCGTACTCGGTTTTTCATGTTTCGTTCGAGATGAACGATTCGTACCAACTGGTTTTCGCTCTTTGCTCTTTGGGAACTGACCTGACCATTTTCTTTTGTTTATTTTTCAGTTTTCTACTGGCATTTTCAAAACGATTAAAGTGACATTACAAACAATCAAAACAGACTAAATAATTCCTGCTGTATGTGAACTTTCATAATGCTCAATCTTGATAATAAATATCTCGTTTTGCTATCATACTTCTGCTAAACTGGAAGGAGAATAGACTCCCCCCTCTCCTTCCAAAGCTTGTGTCACACTTAACTTATAACTACAGGCAATAAACCGTAATATATGTTAATATTGAAGCACCATTTATTTTTATTTTTTATTTAATTTATCTAGTTAGAGGATTTAAAATAGTTTATTGGTAAATAAAAACCTTGAGAAACTTCAGCTTATATGACACATTATAGTTGCAGTGAATGTTAAGCAAACTGTAAACCAAATGGTTTCAGGAGTTAACTTGTCATTTCACGACTAAACTTCACATGCGGAATATCACATAGATCGTAGCATATAAAACGTCTAATCCCTACGTAAAAATTGACCCTTTCTGATCTTGGTAACCTATTTATATAGGCTATGGTAGCAGGTGAGCAATATGTGCACACCTTTGCCTTCATGTTTAAAATAAAAGGACATTTGGCCTTCTTGTTCGAAATATTTACATCCTTTCTGTTTGCACAGGTTTTTCAAATCTGCTTCCTTTTAAGTCATGCTTCAAAATCATGCGTGGCGTCTTTGCTGCTTTGCATCAAAATTCTTCTTGTTAGTCTTGGGATGTTATGAAAATCTGTTACATAAATGCACCTTATAAATGAGATACGATTAGATCGAAGTTAGATCAGTAACATTTGCAGGCTGATCTTAGCACACATTATTCAAAAGTGTGCAACTATCGAGATATTTTTTTCATAATTTTGAGAATTTAAACAGAGAATAAAATCTCCGTATTAGATTGGCTAGAATTATTGCAAGAAAAATATTACAAGAGAGAACAAAATAGAAAAAGGATAAGATCAAATACAATTCCATAAAAAGAGAAAACGCTCGAGATTCAGAGCAATACAAATTGTATTAAGACCTGAAGTGGCTTTGGGGATAAAAGCTTCTATTGTGTTCACTAATTCACTTCCCCGTCCCTCGCAAAAAAGAAACCAGTAAATATCTCACTTACGCTATTAATTATCGATGCAAGTGCCGTTATTTAATGGTGCTACACTTCTGTCAATGTGTCAGTGAGAACTATACTACATGTATACTAGACAGTATAGACTCCAGGTTGGATTGTACAACTAGCCGGGTTGGTAGCCCTTCGTTCGCGCACTGAGCGTCACTTTTGTAATCACCCGCTTACTCTACTGACTTGGTAATACGTTTATATTAATGTCAATCCGGTCCTCTCCTCTCTCTTTATTCTTTCTATGAGAAATTGCTTTGTTGTTTTCTACTGTTTTTATTGCACATTTAGGACTGATTTCTTCATTCTGAATCATAATAATGATAACAGTAATACAAATGATGATTTTTCATATTCATGTTGAAAGTCCTGGGATTATAACCTGATACGAACATTGATGCAGAAAACAAAGCTCTACTTTGAAAAAAGATGTTTAACTTATGCATACAGCTGTCTGAAAAATCTTATATAAGTTCTGTGTTCAGAAATGATAAAATATGCCCAATAACGGCGTATTTTACTTTTACTACTTCTACTATAATTACTGCTGCTACTACTACTATAAGTACTGCTACTACTACTACTACTACTATAAGTACTGTTACTACTTCTACTATAACTACTGCTACTACTACTACTATAAGTACTGCTACTACTACTACTACTATAACTACTGCTACTACTACTACTATAAGTACTGTTACTACTTCTACTATAACTACTACTACTACTACTTCTATAAGTACTGCTACTACTACTATAAGTACTACTACTATAAGTACTACTACTACTACTACTATAAGTACTGCTACTACTACTACTGTAACTACTACTACTACTACTATAACTACTGCTACTACTACTACTATAAGTACTGTTACTACTACTATAACTACTACTACTACTACTACTACTATAAGTACTGATACTACTACTACTGTAACTACTACTACTACTAATATAAGTACTGTTACTACTTCTACTATAACTACTGCTACTACTACTATAAGTACTGCTACTACTACTATAACTAATGCTACTACTACTACTATAAGTACTGTTACTACTACTATAACTAATGCTACTACTACTACTATAAGTACTGTTACTACTACTATAACTAATGCTACTACTACTACTATAAGTACTGTTACTACTACTATAACTAATGCTACTACTACTACTATAAGTACTGTTACTACTACTATAACTAATGCTACTACTACTACTATAAGTACTGTTACTACTACTATAACTAATGCTACTACTACTACTATAAGTACTGCTACTACTACTACTATAAATACTACTACTACTACTACTATAACTACTACTACTACTACTACTATAAGTACTGCTACTACTACTACTATAACTACTACTACTACTACTACTATAAGTACTGCTACTACTACTACTATAACTAATACTACTACTACTACTATAAGTACTGCTACTACTACTACTATAACTACTACTACTACTACTGCTATAAGTACTGCTACTACTACTACTATAACTACTACTACTACTACTACTACTACTATAAGTACTGCTACTACTACTACTGTAACTACTACTACTACTACTATAAGTACTGTTACTACTTCTACTATAACTACTGCTACTACTACTATAAGTACTGCTACTACTACTATAACTAATGCTACTACTACTACTATAAGTACTGTTACTACTACTATAACTAATGCTACAACTACTACTATAAGTACTGTTACTACTACTATAATTAATGCTACTACTACTACTATAAGTACTGTTACTACTACTATAACTAATGCTACTACTACTACTATAAGTACTGTTACTACTACTATAAGTACTGCTACTACTACTACTATAAGTACTGCTACTACTACTATAACTAATGCTACTACTACTACTACTACTATAAGTACTGTTACTACTACTATAACTAATGCTACTACTACTATAAGTACTGCTACTACTACTACTATAAGTACTACTACTACTACTATAACTACTACTACTACTACTATAACTACTGCTACTACTACTACTATAAGTAGATTTTGTTTTGCGATTATATGCCGTTAATCTTTATAAGGATTAACAAACTGCTAAATAAAACGAATGTACAGTCAATCTATATAGAAAGAAATGTCACTTTGGGATAGTATGTATTTACATTAAGTTATAAACACATCCATGTTCCAATGAGTTATTCATAAGCTAGTATTTCATACAACCTTTTTTCATTTTGAGCCATTTCTTTGTTGGCAATCTTAATTTCCAGAACGTATGAGCAAATGTGTTGAAAAATCCTTCATCTCACACATTAAGCATTTTAGAATGAATGCACATCTTTACTGATTCAACTAGTCGTCGAGGATTTAACAAATTTGTAAAATTCAGCTTTTTCAATCTAATAGTTTTGAGAATATGTCATTTTAACATCATATTTTTGTGACAATTTCAATTTATTATCATAATTGTTTAGACTATTTCATTTTAACATCATCATTTTTGAGAATATGTCTTTTTAACGTGATAGTTGTGTGACTATTTCAATGTAACATAACAATGTAGAGCCTATTACAATTTAACATTATACAATTGAGACATTATTTTTTTAATATCATAAATTTTAGACTATTTCAATTTAACATCATACACTTGAGACCTTTTCAATTGAACATCATAAAATTGATTAAGCAAAATAAAGTTGAAATTTATTATTAGAAAAGTAGATGAACCAAAGTAGATAACCAGTGAGTTTAATTGTATCCGTCTAGTTGTTAATCTATCAACATTGTAATGGTCATGATTTTGTGAGTGTTGTCAAAACAACAAAACATACCTGTGGTTTCCCTACAATCCGATTCCATTAGACTACCACTCCATCATTCTCTACTTATAATGAACACGAAAGGAAAACAAACTAGCTTGCACCGATCTCCGAGTACCAAACACTATCTGACAGTCTTTACGAGACCCAACAAATGTGTATTGATCCATCGTTTCCATTGTTTCGCACGTCCACTCGCTTTAATCCTTTCCCTTATACAACAAATAAAATGATCGAATTTGAAAACAACTCTGTTTTCATTTGACACAAATGTCCTTTAAATAAAATAATTGATAATAGCATGCAATTGAAAACTTGGCCAAAAGGAGTACTTTGTTGTATGAGCTATTTTTTTTTTCGCAACAATGTTAACAAAAGGCGTCTTCAGCTTGGAAAGGGTTGAATGCCGATAACACCCGATTGTTCACGACATAATACGAACGGCGGAATCAGAAGTCAATTCTAGCTGAATTATTTAGAAGGAAATCCGTCTGTATTTGGAGATTATGTAAACATCTGTCACACAATTCGGGTTTTTCTATTTATCAGAATTAATGATAATCACTGTTTAATCCATTTCTGGTTCAATATTTCTGGTAGTACTTTTGACCATCCACAGACGTTCTTGAACTGTTATATTGAATTGATTCCTATTAATTGTCTAATGACTGCACTAGCAAATACACAAATGAACATGCCTCTATCCTAAATAGGTAGTTGTGTTGTATCATGTGACTGCACTAGCAAATACATGCCTCTATCCTAAATATGTAGTTGTGTTGTATCATGTGACTGCACTAGCAAATACATGCCTCTATCCTAAATATGTAGTTGTGTTGTATCATGGGACTGCACTAGCAAATACATGCCTCTATCCTAAATATGTAGTTGTGTTGTATCATGTGACTGCACTAGCAAATACATGCCTCTATCCTAAAAATGTAGTTGTGTTGTATCATGTGACTGCACTAGCAAATACATGCCTCTATTCTAAATATGTAGTTGCGTTGTATCATGTGACTGCACTAGCAAATACATGCCTCTATCCTAAACATGTAGTTGTGTTGTATCACGTGACTGCACTAGCAAAAACATGCCTCTATCCTAAAAATGTAGTTGTGTTGTATCATGTGACTGCACTAGCAAATACATGCCTCTATCATAAATATGTAGTTGTGTTGTATCATGGGACTGCACTAGCAAATACATGCCTCTATCCTAAAAATGTAGTTGTGTTGTATAATGTGTGGAGTTACTGAGGTGTTTGATGTATATGCGAGTGTGAGAATAATTGCTTTTTTATTCATAGTTACCTATGTTTATAACATTAATTGACGACGGACTTGGTATACATTTGTATGCAGACCATTGCACTTGGAAAACGGCAGACATGGTTCTTTCGTGATTGCTCGTGTCTTTTGGTTTGCATGAAAAGAATGTGTAATACGAACATTTGCGAAGATACCGTGTACCGTGGTTGCATATTTTGCAGTGCATTATATGAATAATGCATACCCAAACAAATCCACAGTCAATGAAAATACTCGGCCACTGGCCTCGGCGGGTTCACCAACATTATAGACACACAATTCTAGTAGACGTTTAATGCGTTTAAAGGCATTGTTTGTACCAAAATGAAATGAAGTGGAATTTAATGCTTATCTCATGAAAGGATAATATTTTAATATGTTGATTTACTATAAACGTTGTTAACTCGCTAACATAATGTACATTTTAGACTTTTTCAAGCTATGTTTATATATATAACTTTAGCCATGGACAATAACTGTACGTAATAAAGTTAATATCAAACAATTGCCAATCAATAAACCGATGTTGTACAACACCCGGAACACGGTTTTAAAGTTCAGCCACAAACTAACAGAATAGATAGCAAATGCGAATCCAGACTATCCATTACATTTTTAAAGCAGGATTTCAATGCCATACACTCAGTTCCAAAAAAAAGTGTGCACTTTTTAATTTTAAATATTTCAATATTTAGCAGACGTATCGGTTTCAATTTTTGCACACTATATCTCAAGTGTATTTGTCATCGATCGAGTCCAAAATCTATCACATGGTATGAAGAGATTTTCAGTGTATCGTTTAGACGTGATTTTGCCTGATTTGCACGTGCAGCCCGAGGAAAATGTACATGTCACCGGAAACGTGTATGGGGGTAATCCTTAATGCTTATACAAAGGGAAAATCACATTTGAATTCACATCGGTACTCAACGAACATGCCTAGATTGAATGAAAATCAGCGAATTCTAGCATTAATGATGCTTGCTCGTGGCGACAACGTAACTAACGTTAGTATGCCACAGAAACACAGTTATTCGGTTGAGCGAACGTTTCCAGCAAACAGGTGGTGTAGCAGATCGCCGCAGATCTGGTAGACCTAGGGTAACAAATCAACAAACGGACAGGTTTATTACGTTAACGCACATTCAACGTCGTTTTCAAACGGCGTCTAGTACTGCAAGGCAGTACAGTATCAGCAGACAGACCGTATTGCGTCGCCAGGATTGCAATATTAACAACGTAAAATTCCAAACTGAACACAGTCTGATTCTCAGAGTAGCCTTGCAACTTTGATTTTAACACTCCGTCCTTTCTCGTTTAAAAACAACCACTTAAAACGAGCGCAACTTAAAATCTAAAATGTTCGCCATATTGTACGTAAACATATCTCAATTTTGGTACCAAATATAATTATAGGCTTTCAGAAAAGTAGTCGATGAGAAATCACAGAAAACAAAGTGCACACTTTCTTTTTGAACTGAGTTATGTCATTTGAGTATTACTCGACAAGACTGACATGATCCACACTGGTGTGGCAATGGTTATAGTATTATAATTCATTTTGTAGCTTTAAAGATAAAATGGGGGAGATAAACATCATACAGTATAAATTGAATGATACACTCATGAAATCTATAATTTGTAACTAACTTCGCCAAAAGTCAAGATAATGTGATTACTGTCGAGTTGTAACTAGAATTAATTGTACGAAGTTTTCTACGACATAAATAAGTCTAGACTGGTCTTGTAGGTAAACGTTTATGGTATCTTATTTCATCCATTGTCAACTGAATAAAATGCATATTATTGTAGATGAAAGTATTTAAATATTAATAATCTCACAAAAAGAACGGACAATCTCCGTATGTTTGTGCTTTGTTAAAGTCCCAGGAGATGATGGCACAGCGGATATAGAAATAGGTCAAACGTCAGCACATTTGATTCTAGATTGTCACTGACAACATAATTTGTCTGGACACATTTGTCTTTATTATCTAGGGACCGGAGAATAAAACTCACGCTTAAATTACAAACAGTTTATTATAATGAATGAAAAGGAGCGTACAGTGGACTCGTGATATCAGGAGCAGGCGAAAACTCCAATCAATCGTTTGCCTTAAAAACGAACTAGAATTTGGAAAACGGTGTAGCAGCATTTCTCATTGCTCGTAATGTGCTATTGTTTCTTGGTACGATTTTATAACTTCCTTTTTAAAACAAACATTTGACTTCAGATAAATTACGTAGTTGATAATACACACATGACTGTAGTTTACATCGTGATATCAATCGAAAAAGTCGATACCTAATTTCTGGTTGCCTTTCGACCTCGACTTATCAAGAGACCACTAATAAGATTTTACTACAGAGGCGGTGTTCAGCGCAAACCAGGTTAAGCACAAATGTTCGACTTGTGTTGTGCTTGCATCAATAGTTCATAGATACATGTAGGTTTAAAAAAAACATCTGGAGAGAAAAAGTGTCCACTTTAATCCCATAGCGTGGAACTTTGGGTACTCCTTTATGTACACTTACTTATAACGCTTCGGTTGGTTTTACTGGATCAACGCTAACAGTATGATACCAAGTAATCACGTTCAGATGACGGTGACCTAGAGGTACAAAGTTATTTTCAAAATATGTCTGCTTTGACTCCTTTGTTGGGCTGGTTACGTGGAGAATATTTGGTTTTGCGTTGCGCGAACTAGTTTATGTGAAGATGATGGTTACTGTCTGAAGTATGCTTATTTTGCGTGATTTTAGTTTGTTTTAGCATTAGTAAAACATATACAAACCAAAATAATTCGTCTCGAATGTTTGTTTAGATGGAAAGGCAGCAATTGTTGCAGTATTTAGTAAAAACTAGAAAACATTTATAGCGATAAGATCACCTGCACATAATGTTAACCGACGTCCTCGAACTCACTATAATCTTACATTTCTTAAACATCTCAGGTTCTGAAAAATGCATGCCAGTAGCAACTGATGTAACAGTTTTCTGAAATAATGTAAACCTATTCGAGATATGAAGACACGGCTGTCCTTCTCGTACTATTCGAATAAAATACAAGGAAAGGCTGTCCTATGCGATTTTTTAAAAATGATCACAGAGTCGGTTAAATTACATTTATATGAAACCATTACCATTTAACATGGTAGTCAATATGAATTATATTTTAAATCAAAGCTATTCTCTATTGGCTAAAATCGTGGTTTATTTAACGTTCAATAAATAATGAATAGCATGTTGCAGTATCGATTCATAGCTATGTATTACAAGGCGCCTGGACATATTGATATATCGCTCGACCGAAGGACGCGACATCATATTACAATGATGTTACATTACCATATTTGATACCGTATTTGTCATGGTATTTTGCGCAAGACATGCTGCATATAATGTGCCGCCTCCCGCCCCCCCCCCCCCCCCCCCACCCCCGCACACACACACCACCCCTCCCGGAATATGTGCATGTATATAATAAGGAGCACTTAGTAGACGTGTTAAGGAAAATGAACCTTATGGTATTTAGCAGAATCAGATCAGAGTATTATATGGTACATATATTGTGTTTCAGATTTACCCAATATAGAACAGAACATACTGTTTTTTATTCAACTTAAGCATTTACATCCCCTGGTTGATAGACACACATTTACATGCAGAAATGACTATGGCACTATAACAATGAATACATAGTACGTAAGTCTAAATCGTTAAGTATTAATTTCAATATGAAATAATCTAGCTCAAGATTGTTAGACTGTGTCAGGTGATATGTGATACTCTACAGTCGTTCTCTACAAACATGAGCTTTCAATGAGGCGTTAGGCCTAACAAATCGTTGAGGAAACGTTTCGATTGATTGATTATTTGGTGCGTTACGCCACACTCAACACTTTGTCAGTTATATAACTGCGTATTCTGGGTAAGTTACCAGTACTATTGGTCCATTTATCCTGACACCAGCTAGTCTGTCGTAATGATTGCCCCGTAACCCTAAGCGCCAAGGGGGGAAGCCATTACTACTATTTCTGGTATGATACGGCCGGGGGTCGAACCCGCTACCTCCCACATCTGAGTCCGACGCTCTACCACTACAATACCGAGGTGGTTGAAAAGGTTAGAACAAACAACCATATTGCGAATGCCACAAGTATAATACTCGTATTTGGTATTGACGGGGTTTATTTTCAAAGTGTACGTATCAGCATGAATATCGATTAATGTAAAATCCGGAGGAATTATCTTAATTTAAGCGCATTCTACATACTAGAACACTTATATGTGACAGTAACCCTACAGTAAACCAAGATATACGAATCATGATGATAAAGATGCTGAACTCCAGATCAAGATAGTAAATTCAATGTTTTAAAACTGTTAAAAAGTTGTCTTTAAATATTAGAATCATAATTCTGGGATAAAATTAGAGTTATAATTTCACTTTTCAGTACAATAAAAATCCGATACCCGGTTGCGGCGACATTCTTTTGGGCGATGTTTTCCATTGCCTCTCACCTCTGATATATGTGAGAAAGTAGTCAGTGGCTTCGAAAGAATGTTGTGTAAGTACTGGTGTGGGAAAGCCAGGAAAACATGGGTAGGTGCACTGACCGCCGTGATATGTCCAAAGCTGTTGAAAGCGGCGTTAAACTCCAAACAAACAATACAAATCTAAATATTGATCGTTTATGTTTCATTTTGAGTTGGTAGACATACCTAGTAAGCCAAATTGTCGTACATTTTCATGACTTTCAATGGACTATTTTTCAACATTAATGCCAAAATAGTTTTCATCTATTTATTATTACGTTGTTGTCACAATTAGCTATATTGAAAAAAAGTTGATCCCTATCAATTTATCCAGGAAATGCAGTGCTTTAATTAAAATAAAGTTGAAATCGGCGTTAGAACGCCCTTATAACAAACAAAGACTTTATGTTTCTATTGAGCTTAAAAATATCATTGAAAACAACACGCGCACGTGATTTGAACGCAGCGTCAGACCGTATCCCAATACATATCAGAAATTCACTGACAAATTACAAAGGTGTCAACTTACGGATACGTTAAATGTAAGACCACGTTAAATACGCATTTAAATGTCAATTCCATCCTGCTAAGTGATTATCAAGTAATAAAACTAATGATGCGTAAAGCTTGTTCTAACATACTGAGCGTCGATCCATTTAACCTTTAACAATTGACTCAACTCGCGGGAAATATCCTTACCTCCCGGACTGTGCCTCTGTAGAAACCCAAACACGTCGACTGCAAAACCTTGAATAAGCGAATGTATTATTTATATCTGAACATGCTTATGGCACAACTGGAGAAACACCTACTCATCAACATTATCTCATAGTTTTGGCATTTTCTCTGATGTTCTAACAATAAATAGTATACCTCACGTGACTTTGTAATGTTAAATTCTCATATACTCATCATGGGCAATATCTTACTGTCTCATGCTAACAGTACGTTTTTGACAGGTTAACCATATACTGTTACATGACACGCGCGTTCAAATGTTGGTTATGCATGTGCATAATAAAATCAATATTGCATGGCTTCCAGTGTGACAGTACATATTGTCAATATTCAGGTAAATACTGTTAACCTCGGCTTCGCCTCGGGTAACAGTATGTTTTCCTCATTTTGACAATATATCCTGTCACACTGGAAGCCATGTAATATTTATATAATATCATACACAATGCATGCAGCGTTCTGCCATGTAAACTCCTCGAACGCTATATAGTATGACAAATAACATTATTGGTAATTAGAAAAGAGTGGAATAACGTAGCGTTTTCATTACAATGTGTACGTTAATTACCGTTCAGGAACTACACACTTTCATAATTAATAGGTTTGCAGCTGGGGGTCTTGAACAGGCGGCCCGCCATTAAGAAAGTCTGTCTTCTTTATTTTGTAGATGGCCAATATTTTCAGATCAGCATATCATTTTGTACAATAAAGTCAACGTCTATTAATCGACCTAATAATAATGCAGCCAACGGCACATTCCTTTGTCTACTACAGCAACTGAAATGGGTTTGCTTTCACAAAGACGTAGTTTGTTCTATGCGTGATTCATACATTTTTCATGATCAATAAATA
This sequence comes from Serripes groenlandicus, assembly GCA_031761405.1. NCBI lineage: Eukaryota > Metazoa > Mollusca > Bivalvia > Cardiida > Cardiidae > Serripes > Serripes groenlandicus. The sequence goes on along the minus strand of JASEVX010000003.1, from coordinate 128,136,126 downwards.
TCACATGGTATTACTTCTTGTTAATGAATAGTGACAGTTATAAAATCCTTCAGTCGGACCAAATGATTGATATATTACAGTCGGGTCCTATAACAGTGTTATTGTCATTAAAATACTCAATAAAACACCCCAATACTAAAATCGATATCATAACAGCGCCGGATTAATCAAACTGATGGTTATGTTGTGGTTGGGTAAAAGTGACCCATCCGCTGTAGAATCGGTTGCCAGACGGCTACACTTAATTAAATCTATGGCTACTCTGGAGTACAGTCGGACAGTGAACCTCTGGCGAGACAGTCTCCGATTTAAATCAGTGTGATCGCTAGTACTAGTACGTTTTCATTAAGTATTGTAACAATGAAAAGCGAAACACAAGTCGGGTTCTGAAGAGAAGTTTTGGTTCATTTCGAAATATTTATCTGTGAAATATCGTCTATAATTTCCATTGTTCGATTCATTTTTTTTAAATCGATGTCCTCCTATCCGTAGAAATAGGTTTATAGGAAGTCCTGTGGTTGCTTATAATATAGAAATCAAAGATCCTGATCACCTACATGAAAGTCACTGCGTAAGCTGCTACGTGACAAAGAAGTTGCGCGGCACCTTTTTGCTTGGAATATTACCGATACTATCAACCAGGTTCTATTGTTTTCCGACAATAATCAAGTCAGTCTGAATGCATAATTTAACCATTTCTCCCCTATAAGTGTATCGTATCTTATTAATTATTCACACATATTACCAGACAGGTAGGATGAAAGAAGGAGGCATGACCCGAAAACAATCGTTCGTTTGTAATCAAATTAGTTTCGTGTACAAACGCATACTGAATCAAGCGCGTTGGCTATAGCCGTTACTAAGCTAATACCTTGTTGGTTCGGGTATAGTTCACATGATGTGTGAACGACACTGATGGAAAATAAAAACACTAGACCATCATCATCATGATATAACTCGTTATTTTGGTTGAATGCGTTGTTTGAGAACGTATTTGTATTCATAATCCAAATGCTTGAGGGTAATGTATCACTAAAAGTATATATAATGAGCACTTTTTCATTTGCCTAACTAGTTTTAAACTCAAAGATTGATCTTTCATTGGTTATATATGTTCCTTTGTAGTTGAGTTGAGTCGTAAAATGCATAAAATACTTTATACTGTTAATAGATACCGATGTCATACAAAACAAGCCGATTCCATTGGGTTGGGGTGGGGGTTGCAGTAGTGATCCACGCTGATCTTAAATCATTTTGTAGTGGTGCCATTATCCATTCGAATGGATAATTATCTATTACATTGTACATAGGTCTCAATATTTGTCTGTAGTGGGAACGGGGTTCACACATGTTCACACCATATACAATGTACGTATTAATCATAAACGGGAATTTACGATTGTATTTTCCAACGTATTATCTTTCCTCTCCATTTCTGTGATAACATACAGGAATCTCATTTTTCTTAAATATAGCCACGGGGATTACACTGAAAAATCTCAGAAAAAAATCAATTATTATTCTGTTTTTTGTTCGTTTGGCTTTTTTCTTATCTTTTTTTTTTATTGAGCCGTACCGCACGAAAAACTACTTTCGAATGTCAAAGTTTAAGATGAATTAGTTCCTACGCGAGGTTTTCTTGCGTATGTGCTGTTGTGTGAATATGTGCGTATGTATGGTTGTTTCTATATGTGCGTTCGTGTGGTTGGGCGTATATTTGTGGTTAGTTTTGTGTGTGTGGTTGGCTGTATATTTGTGGTTAGTTTTGTGTGTGTGTTTGGCTGTATATGTGTAGTTAGTTTTGTGTGTGTGTGGTTGGCTGTATATTTGTAGTTAGTTTTGTGTGTGTGGTTGGCTGTATATGTGTAGTTAGTTTTGTGTGTGTGGTTGGCTGTATATGTGTGGTTAGTTTTGTGTGTGTGTTTGGCTGTATATGTGTAGTTAGTTTTGTGTGTGTGGTTGGCTGTATATGTGTGGTTAGTTTTGTGTGTGTGGTTGGCTGTATATGTGTGGTTAGTTTTGTGTGTGTGTTTGGCTGTATATTTGTGGTTAGTTTTGTGTGTGTGTTTGGCTGTATATTTGTGGTTAGTTTTGTGTGTGTGGTTGGCTGTATATGTGTGGTTAGTTTTGTGTGTGTGGTTGGCTGTATATGTGTGGTTAGTTTTGTGTGTGTGTTTGGCTGTATATGTGTGGTTAGTTTTGTGTGTGTGGTTGGCTGTATATGTGTGGTTAGTTTTGTGTGTGTGGTTGGCTGTATATGTGTGGTTAGTTTTGTGTGTGTGTTTGGCTGTATATGTGTGGTTAGTTTTGTGTGTGTGGTTGGCTGTATATTTGTGGTTAGTTTTGTGTGTGTGGTTGGCTGTATATGTGTGGTTAGTTTTGTGTGTGTGTTTGGCTGTATATTTGTGGTTAGTTTTGTGTGTGTGGTTGGCTGTATATGTGTGGTTAGTTTTGTGTGTGTGGTTGGCTGTATATGTGTGGTTAGTTTTGTGTGTGTGGTTGGCTGTATATGTGTGGTTAGTTTTGTGTGTGTGTTTGGCTGTATATGTGTGGTTAGTTTTGTGTGTGTGGTTGGCTGTATATGTGTGGTTAGTTTTGTGTGTGTGGTTGGCTGTATATGTGTGGTTAGTTTTGTGTGTGTGGTTGGCTGTATATGTGTGGTTAGTTTTGTGTGTGTGGTTGGCTGTATATGTGTGGTTAGTTTTGTGTGTGTGGTTGGCTGTATATGTGTGGTTAGTTTTGTGTGTGTGGTTGGCTGTATATGTGTGGTTAGTTTTGTGTGTGTGGTTGGCTGTATATGTGTGGTTAGTTTTGTGTGTGTGGTTGGCTGTATATGTGTGGTTAGTTTTGTGTGTGTGTTTGGCTGTATATGTGTGGTTAGTTTTGTGTGTGTGGTTGGCTGTATATGTGTGGTTAGTTTTGTGTGTGTGGTTGGCTGTATATGTGTGGTTAGTTTTGTGTGTGTGGTTGGCTGTATATGTGTGGTTAGTTTTGTGTGTGTGGTTGGCTGTATATGTGTGGTTAGTTTTGTGTGTGTGGTTGGCTGTATATGTGTGGTTAGTTTTGTGTGTGTGGTTGGCTGTATATGTGTGGTTAGTTTTGTGTGTGTGTTTGGCTGTATATTTGTGGTTAGTTTTGTGTGTGTGGTTGGCTGTATATGTGTGGTTAGTTTTGTGTGTGTGGTTGGCTGTATATGTGTGGTTAGTTTTGTGTGTGTGTTTGGCTGTATATGTGTGGTTAGTTTTGTGTGTGTGTTTGGCTGTATATGTGTGGTTAGTTTTGTGTGTGTGGTTGGCTGTATATGTGTGGTTAGTTTTGTGTGTGTGGTTGGCTGTATATGTGTGGTTAGTTTTGTGTGTGTGTTTGGCTGTATATTTGTGGTTAGTTTTGTGTGTGTGTTTGGCTGTATATGTGTGGTTAGTTTTGTGTGTGTGTGGTTGGCTGTATATTTGTGGTTAGTTTTGTGTGTGTGGTTGGCTGTATATGTGTGGTTAGGTTTTTGTGTGTGGTTGTGTGTTATTGTGCGTACGCGTGGTTGTTTGTGTATGCGTTGTTGTGTGTCTATGTGCGAACGCTTGTTTGTTTGTTTATGTGTCATTATATGTGTATGTGTGTACACGTGGTTCTTTGTGTATGTGTGGTTGCGTGTAGGTGTGCGTTTGTGTAGTTATTTGTGTATGTGTGGTTGTTGGTATATGTGTGTGTTTACGGTTTCTTGTGTCCGTATGGTTGTGTGTATTTGTACCTACTCGTGACTGTTTGTGTCGTGTGTATATGTGCGTACGATTTGCTGTTTGGGTATGTGTCGTTATATGTTTAAGTGTGTACGCGTGGTTGTTTGTGTATGTGTGTTTGTGTTTCTATGAGCGGACTTGTAGTTGTGTGGCTGCGTGTTTATGTGCGTATGCGTTGTTGTTTGTATATGTGTGTTCCGTGTGGTTGTTTTTGTAAGTATTGTTGTGTGTATGTGTCTCTTCTCTTGACTGTTTGTGTATATATGGGCGTATGTATATGTGCGTACGCGGATTGGTTGTGTGGTATGTGTCGTTGTATGTTTATGTGTACGCGTGGTTTAGTGTATAATTGCATACGCGTGGTCGTTAATGTATGTGTCGATGTATGTATACGAGCGGTTGTTTGAAGATGTGGTTGTATTTATATATGCGTACTTATTGTTGTTTTCCTATGTGCGTACATGCGGCTGCTTGTTGTGTTTGCGCATAATTGCGCTTGTTTGTATATGGCTCACAGTCCCTTTATTATTTAATACTTAACTATCGGCCGATATGTTAATGTTTAAGACTAACATCTCGCCCGATAGGTGTAAGTCCATCAGTTTAAAGTGCAATAATGCATGTACACACATGACCTGTGGAAATGGATTTTTGCATTTCGAGACAAGAAAAGATTTTCTATCATGTTTAAATGTAGAATTAAGAACCACACTGATATAGTCGTATATTTCTAGTTGACCAAGTGCGATTCAAACATCAGTTCAAATCAAACTTGCATCAATTGAGACTGACACCTAGTGATGGTTTGTCCTTGGTTCATATAAGCTATTCAACCAATCGACATATTAACCGTTTTTCTGACATGAAAGTTGGTTGAATTAGTCAATAGAGTTCTACAATTTGGAAGATCTTTTAAATGATATAATTGTTTAGAGTAAATAGAGGATAATGACAGTATCATCATAGCGTAAATTATTACTAAAGGGTTAAATGTATGTTATAATTGCAGTTTAGGGGGAAAAGTTATTTTCAACGAAAGAATTGTTTGAAAAAAGGGAAATATCAATTGAAAAATGGGATCGCTTTTCTATGTTGAAAGTAGTTCCGCGACCTGATTTCGTTTATCGGAAAGGCACTTCCTTTTAGTCACATAATCCTTTATAAACCAATAAAATCGAGCGATTCATGGTGCATTTGAACCATTTGCAATTAGACAGCCATATCTATTTTACGCGTGTGACATACAACTCATATACGAACGACGAGGGGGTTAAAAGAGACAATTTTGGTTGGTTAAATGTTAATGTAATTCTCTTCTGTTAATCCATAATCTCTTAGTTATGTTAATCTGTTTGTATTTGCTATATAAAAGAAGTACGTTTTAATGCAATACAATAACATATATGAAATGAAAAGAAATGAATAAATCTGTCTTTTCTCATACTTATTTCCAATTTCAGAGAACCTAAGATAAATGGCAAATCCAGTAATTAAACAAACAGAATCCGCCCTTCCGCTCGTATCATTTATCTGTATCTTTAATGGAAAACGCTCTGTCTGAAATACCGTTTTCAAAACAAAATTACCATGAAACAATCATACCTGGAAACCAAATACAACAGCTAAAATTTTGATAATCTTTTTGTAGAAATCTCATCGACAGTAATACAAAAGAAATGCGGATTTAATTAAACTCTCAGGAAAATGATATCTCAAATCACGATCATTTTGCAAAGAAAACTTTATAAACCAGTGGTGTAAAGCGCAGAAGACATTATTCAATTAAGCTAAGCCATATTGATTAACAGGTTATTTCCGCTTCCCTCTACTGCTTCCGGAAACTCATTGTGTTTCTGGACCTGTAATGGATTTTTGCTTTGCTGTTGTTTTTGTAATCATTGGCCGTTATTAACATACAGGGGTTGATCAAAGTTACACTTTTTCTTATAGAAATAACGGATAAAAACAACATTTTCTTTTCGTTCCAGGATTGGATTATTCCTAGTTTTCCGCACAAACAGTTGAAATGCGTCACTCGAACTTTAACTTCCGATATTGCATGACCTTCCTAGATCCATACCAGCCTGTTTCTACGCTCGCGGAAAACTGGCGAAGAAAAATCTGGCACTCTGAAATGAACGGTGTTTCAAGGAAACACTGCATGACTAGAAGTGTGAATTTCTTCGTCCTACAGATAAGGGAACTACTTGTATTTCTAACTATGCAATGTTTCATTGAAACACCGTGCATGTGCGAGTGCCAGCTTTCCTCTTTTACTTTGTTACGACAGCGAAAAAGAAAAACAAACCTTTCGAAATATATTGGAGCACCGGCACAGGCTATAATCGGTTATTTCTGGTTGTCTGGTATTCTGTTAACCCTTTCCCACATACAACGAATATGTAGCAGACGACTTTGAAAACATATGGGTTAAGATATGGTCAATCTCAAAAAATGGAAGTTCAATCATTGAATAGAGTTGAAAACATTGTTGCAAAAGCTTCTTTTGTGACAATGTTTTCAAAATTCATCTGCTGGAAATGCGTCTTCAGGTGGGAAAGGGCTAAGGCTCTTTTCTAACAATTGCTAAAACCTGGCGGATGTTGATCGGAAAGTTATCCGCATTGTTTACAGCCGCACAGTTTTTTTGTTTTGGTATAATCGTTTGTTTATACGCATTAAATTTGGTTCGAGTTGATATTTTGATAGAAATACATTAAAACTGATTGTTTATAAACTTGACACATATATGCTTCTGAATGTTCAGGGTATGGTATAGGCTGTTCGAAATATACTTAAACCTTAACATCATATAGACGCTTTCTGACGCCTCTGCCGTAGACGACTTTTGGAAACATAACCTTTTCAACTTTTTACAGTTATTAAACCTTTATTTATAAAGACCTCCGTGTATTTTGGCAAGATGCTTTCAAAGTCGTCTGCTGCATATTTGCTGTATGTGGGAAAGGATTAAACACAGATGATCACATGCATATTCCGTGTGAAGAATCCGTATTTGTTTTCAATTCTACTGCGTTTCCTGAAAGTTGAAGAATAACGAATTTCAGACAGAGACGTAACGGTTATGAAGTATACAGTATTTTCATTGTAACAGTTGAACGGGCGAAAACCGCCCCTCGTGTACCACAGTTCCGTCGATGTGGTCAATACAGGTACAATTATCCAGAGGTCATTTCAGTTTCATCCCCTTTTTCACTTGCAGACGCATTTTAAAGTAGATGCAGCAGACGGGCAAATTCTGCAATTTGCCCACAATGGTTTCAACACTGTTTTAAAACTGTGCTTTAACCTATAGACATGTTTCATTATGTTTGTGTCCAGTTTTGACTTTTGACCATTGTAGTTTAAACACATTCTGCCGAAAAGTATCATTATGCAATATTTAATTAATAATCATGTGATATTTGTTTTTCTGATCAATGGTTGGTGATCAAATGTACAATATCACTATGTGAAGGCAAATGATGGGGACATAACAGTTGGATTCTAATATCTGCAAACGCCACATCCATAGGTATTAAAGTTACACCAAGGTGTGCCAATAACGATTTTCAAAATGTAATAATTGGTATTTCCTGAAATTGGAGCTTCATGTATAGAAAATCTATATGAGTTTGAAGGGGAAAAAGCGACACCTATAAACGCTTTCAACAACAATAGCACTATTGAGTTTTTTGCAAACAATACAGATTAATGTGAGCTAGCTCATAATGTGCTTTCTCACAAGAAATTAACACTGTATACCGTTTAATTATTTAAACATTGCAAAACTCTCTTTACATGAAACATGGAGTCACTCGATTTTCAAAATGGAATAGTCTACCTTAGGAAATGCGGAGCTGAAAGTCTAAAAGTAGTGTTTCTTGACAGAGAACATCCAACGCACTCGCTCTTGAGACGGCTTCTCTCGTTACTTGAAAATACCATGCCTTTGTTAAATAGCATTGCTTGTATATATATATATCATCGAGTCGAGCCCCGGTAGCTAAGTCGGTTGCGACACGGGCTGTCAATCCAGGGGTTGTGAGCTCAAATCCCGGCCAACATTTTTTCCGACGTTTGACAAAAGTCACTGCGACAAGCGTCTTTCTTCTTTTACCAATGGACAAACAGTCTATGTGGAAAAGTAGCCGGTGTCTTGGAAAGTATGCTGTGTGGAGTACTGGTATGAGAAAACCAGGAAACATATGAGTAGGTGAACTGGCCGCCGTGATATCACTGAAATCACTGACAAATTGTTGAAAACGGCGTAAAACTATAATTGAACCCAATCTACCGATATATATCATCGTCACCTCATCACGTCTATTACTAATTGCATGTTCACTGTTTACGTTTTACGGATTTTCTAAAGTACAAAATTGTGGTTCTAAGACAATAAAGGTTATTTTCTGTTCTTATATATGGACCACGTGAAAGTAAAATTATGAGGAATTATTTCTTTTATCCTCTGTTTTAAGTGTCATCTAATTGCTTCTGTATCGAGAGTTCGTTAATTAAAGAGTTTCCATTGACCCCTAATTATCCATAGTCATGATTACCACTCCAGTAAATAGTTTCTCTTTTAACAGAACATAAGGTTTATTTTGACGTATACAAAGTAAATAGTCATTGACAAACATAAATACATATACAAAATAAACAGACACGTGAGTTTGAAATGGAAGAAAGAAAATAGAACATGTTTATAAAAAGTAACAAAAAATATCAAAATAACAAAACAAGTAACAAAAAAAAATCAATTGAATAAAATAAGTGTGTGAAGTTTAAAGCAAAACCATCTATGGTTTGTAAGAAAGGGATTTGCACTTTGCACTTTAACCACATATTCCAAGTCCCTAAATGGGCATAATTCTGTCTGAGAATGGGTTTGCACTAGCTGTGAGATGTCTAATATCAAATCCCGAAGTATGCCTTTCCTCTGGCGTCCCCCATACTCAATCTTAATCAAGCTTTAGACAAAACGAAAAGTAAGACAACTAACCACGTGGGATGTCGGACAGACCTCTATAGAGATAGATCACTTATTACCGAGACAGGTCATTGATCATTGTTTTCGGAGTGATTTACCAATACAACCTACTGGTGTACGGGAACAAATGCAGCAATCCTCACAAACAGATACTTGTGTTGTACGGCGAAAAGGATTTGGACTACATCTGTTAAATGTGAATAATTGGGCACCTCTGAATACGTACAGACTTTACTGGAAGTAAATAATATCCGTGTTGTAAATGTAAACATCTCAGGCAGCGGCTGTTGTCGAATGGTTAGAGCTTCTTCAACACGAGATAGCTCTCCCCCTCTCTCTCTCTCCCCCCCCCCCTCTCTCTCTCTCTCTCTCTCTCTCTCAACATTATGGAAACATCTCTTTAAATGAAAGTGTTATTCTATTTAAAAATTATGAAATGTATTGCCGCATTAGATACTACAGCTAAGAAAATGTTGTTATGGCCCTGTCACATAAGAACGTGTTATGCCAACGCGTGAGTAACGTGTTGGAATTTCGGCAACACGCTGGTAAACGCTGACGAACGCTAGTCCAGCGTAAGCAACACGCTGAGCGCGTTGCTCTCACGCTGGGACTCTTACATGCTGAGGCAAAAAGAAATTTGTCAACAAACCTAAATTTCCAGCGTTTGCCAGCGTGTCACTGCATACGCTGGCAACGCCGGAAGGTCGTTACACACGCTGGCGACACGCAGGTACTGAAGTAGCACGTCGGCTAAATACAAACAAATCACGTGGTCGTTGAAGTACTCTGGCGCGGTTCGGAAAACGCTACTCACGCGCTAGGCAGCCGTTCCTTATTGTCATATTTTATCTATATATCCGTGATGCTACTCACGCGATGGCATACGCTATGAATCCGTTATCAACGCGTTATGGACACGCTGAAAGCATAGTTCCACTTGACTGTTTCTGTGAAAGTTCAGAGTTTGCCAGCGTATCAACTTTTTTTAACGCGCTACTCACGCGTTGGCCTAAAACGTTCTGGTGTGACAGGGCCATTAGACACACATTGCACGCCGACTTGCTTTATGTCAAAAAACGCGGGTAAACACAACCACATTCGATCGATAGACACACCGGGTTTCACCTAAACAAATGGACATTCGAAGTAAATTCTTTTATATTTGCGGTTGGATCATAACAAAAGGCTTCCAGAATACTACTGCGGTATGAATAGCGACCAGCGGCTGAAACTATAAAACCCTTAATACGTTCTCCGTGCTCAGAAATGAACCCCATGCTAAACATAATACTTCTGATTGGTCAATTTGGAGAATTTGCATCTGACCAATCATATACTTAGAACGCAAATTCTGAGAACAGATAAACTGTTATAGTTTTATAGCCAGTAAATACTATGGTAAGACTGCGTGAGTAGGGGGAAGGACTGATCTAGATCTTCACTTGTCGTTTATACCAGAATGTCTGTTTTCGTGTGACGTGACTCTGTATCGATCCCTTGAGTTATATTCAGGGTTGCATGCAACGTCTCTGTAAGGGTTTTGCAAAGTTAATTCTACAAGAACATATTTCTTATCAGTTTGTATTTTGTCGCAAATGAACGTGAGCCAAATTCCAGTATAATACTTATTGACGCCGCGTGGAAGCGCGGCGTCAGTATGGGATAGGTTTTTATTTTGTACCATGGGGTGACGTAATCGAAATGGGAGCAACCAATATTATTATTGATAAGAAAAACTCTGTTATATGTTTGAAAAAAACAACCTTTATGAATAAATAAATTGTATAAAATGATTTAAGAAACAGCAAGATACAAAATGCGTATGTCTTCTAACGTTATTACACAACTTTAGACCCATGTAATGAGTATTTAATAACTTTCCCCTAACTTCCTAGGCTACGCTTTTTTATAGTTTGGTTTACGACCCGATTTATCATAGTTCAGAAGAAAACTTCTGGCGATGTTTTTGCCTTTTTACGATATTGAGATTTTAAAATAAATGGGTAGTCTTTAAAAAATCAATGATGATTCATTTTAATTATTTCATATTACAGTATAATTCTAGAAACTGTAAAAACAACGAAACCCAACTATGCAATACGCATGGCCGTAACATGACACGTTCTATTATTTGTAATCAACTTAGCACTAACTAAAATTAACTTTAATCATGCAGAAACCGGGCTGTTCGAAACAAGCCCAGGACTAAACATTACAGTTTTTTAATTAAAAAGACGGCAAATCAAACAGTCAAAATGATTGAAGGACAAATGCCCGATTGTTATAGAACACATGAGATGAGTGATATTATTGTAACATCAATGTAATGGAGACAGCACACGACACGAACGATTAACCTTGGTAAAACGTCCATATAGAGTAAACACATTCGTACAATGGTGATAGCAAATTAGACGTAACAAAACGTACATGGCGTCAACATCGAGGCACATCCTATGATTTAATTTTTGTTTTGTTTACATACAACTTTATGAGCCACGTGCGTATAGATGTGAAAGTCGTGACCATCCTTCCTTTAACCCTTTCCCTCATACGACAATTCTGCAGCCGACGACTTTGAACGTATTTTGTCAAAAAATAGAAAATCTCCATAATTGAATGGATAACCTATGACAGAAAGTGGAAAACATTGTGGCAAAAGGAGAAATTGCTCGTTTTGTGCAATTTCTTCTTTTGTCACTATGTTTTCAAAAAGCCGTCTGCTGCAGAGGCGTCAGAAAGGGTCTATATGAGGGAAAGGGTTAAGTTTTATTTTCTATCATTTCATTATTCGAAGAATAACAGAATTATTCGATTGATGAATTACGTCTCACATTAATTTCTTCATTTTCAGACGACTGTTTGAGTTCAGTTTAAATTTTACGATTACGAATAGTTCAAATGGGATACAAAGTAACATAAAGTTTCTCCGAATTGCGCATCAAAATATAATAGCCCTTTGTGACCGCCACAGGGAATATAATGTTACAACGCTGTCTCCAATTTTCTGTTTAAAAGACAATTAATTGCAGTTGATAGCATTTTAAAGATTAAACAAAGAAAACAATACACTAGTTAAACGGGGAACTTTAGCTTTATCGTAATTGTTATTGGAAGCATTAAACCATTTCTACATCACTTTGCAAAAAACAATTTCCGTCAGTGAAATATAAACTGTATCACATGAAGGTTTCTTGGAAAATAATAATAAACACTTAAACAATATAGCACAGGAATTGCGTAATTTCATGTTCTAGAACTATCGTATAATTACGTCGTATAAAGCGCAATGTTGTCAAATCAAAATGATGCATTGTAGAGATGTTTTGTCTTTACTTTACTTTTCTTTACTTTACTTTATTTCCCAAAGGCTTTAAACACTTACTGTGTTTTCAGCCAAATACTATAGACAGACATACATTTAATAAAATCGTGAATACACTATATTAGCCAAAGACTATACATTTCAACAACAATATCTAATAACTACAATAAACCGTTATATTTACGTTAACTCATATCTGTCACCATGACTACTAGTATAATATTGAACTGATTCATGCCACGGCAAAATGATCCTTTGGGTCTCTGCGAACAGTCAAAGTTTAAGATCTGCACCGTGGACTGATCTGAATAGCCCTATATTGTTATGCAACTACTCGACCATTTGAAGCTGATTGGTTTACCCTTTCCCAAATATAGTCGCTTTTAGACTCTTCTTCTTTTGACGACTTTTAACAATATTGTGACAAAAGGAGACATAGCTCAGAACGAGCAATTTCGCCTTTTTCCACAATGTTTTCAACCTGAATCAATAATAAATCATTTATAGAGATTGTCTATGTTTGTGACTACATGTTTTCAAAGACGTCTTCAGCAGATTTGCTGTAGGTTGACATTGGTTAATATAACAAGTATACAATCAGAGTCAATACCTAAACTAACACAGGTTTTCATAACTACAGTAATTTCGTAAAAAATCGAACTTGTCATAATTCGAATATATTGTTTAACTCGAACTTGTCATTATTCGAATATGTTGTTTAACTCGAACTTGTCATAATTCGAATATGTTGTTTAACTCGAACTTGTCGTAATTCGAATATGTTGTTTAACTCGAACTTGTCATAATTCGAATATGTTGTTTAACTCGAACTTGTCGTAATTCGAATATGTTGTTTAACTCAAATTTGTCATAATTCGAATATATTGTTTAACTCGAACTTGTCATAATTCGAATATGTTGTTTAACTCGAACTTGTCGTAATTCGAATATATTGTTTAACTCGAACTTGTCATAATTCTAATATATTGGTAAACTCGAACTTGTCATAATTCGAATATATTGTTTAACTCGAACTTGTCATAATTTGAATATATTGTTTAACTCGAACTTGTCATAATTCGAATATATTGTTTTAACTCGAACTTTATATAATTCGAATATATTGTTTTAACTCGAACTTGTCGTAATTCGAATATATTGTTTAACTCGAACTTGTCGCAATTCGAATATATTGTTTAACTCGAACTTGTCGCAATTCGAATATATTTTTTAACTCGAACTTGTCATGATTCGAATATATTGTTTTAACTCGAATTTGTCATAATTCGAATATATTGTTTAACTCGAACTTGTCATAATTCGAATATGTTGTTTAACTCGAACTTGTCGTAATTCGAATATATTGTTTAACTCGAACTTGTCATAATTCGAATATATTGTTGAACTCGAACTTGTCATAATTCGAATATATTGTTTAACTCGAACTTGTCATAATTTGAATATATTGTTTAACTCGAACTTGTCATAATTCGAATATATTGTTTTAACTCGAACTTGTCATAATTCGAATATATTGTTTTAACTCGAACTTGTCATAATTCGAATATATTGTTTTAACTCGAACTTGTCGTAATTCGAATATATTGTTTAACTCGAACTTGTCGCAATTCGAATATATTTTTTAACTCGAACTTGTCATAATTCGAATATATTGTTTTAACTCGAACTTGTCGTAATTCGAATATATTGTTTAACTCGAACTTGTCGCAATTCGAATATATTTTTTAACTCGAACTTGTCATAATTCGAATATATTGTTTTAACTCGAATTTGTCATAATTCGAATATATTGTTTAACTCGAACTTGTCATAATTCGAATATGTTGTTTAACTCGAACTTGTCGTAATTCGAATATATTGTTTAACTCGAACTTGTCATAATTTGAATATATTGTTTAACTCGAACTTGTCATAATTCGAATATATTGTTTTAAATCGAACTTGTCATAATTCGAATATATTGTTTTAACTCGAACTTGTCATAATTCGAATATATTGTTTTAACTCGAACTTGTCGTAATTCGAATATATTGTTTAACTCGAACTTGTCGCAATTCGAATATATTGTTTAACTCGAACTTGTCGCAATTCGAATATATGTTTTAACTCGAACTTGTCATAATTCGAATATATTGTTTTAACTCGAACTTGTCGTAATTCGAATATATTGTTTAACTCGAACTTGTCGCAATTCGAATATATTGTTTAACTTGAACTTGTCGCAATTCGAATATATTGTTTAACTCGAACTTGTCGTAATTCGAATATATTGTTTAACTCGAACTTGTCATAATTCGAATATATTGTTTAACTCGAACTTGTCGTTATTCGAATATATTGTTTAACTCGAACTTGTCGTATTTTGAATATATTATTTAACTCGAACAACTTACTAGAACGTTTCTGTCCTATGAAAACGGAATATATCATCGGGTATGATAACTCAGATGAGAAATCCAATCCTAAATACTGCTCTGCTGTTTTCTTGATAAACATGTAACTTAAATTAATCAAATAGTGGAAAATACATCAATGAATCACTCGGAAACGTCTATAACACACTAATTCAGAATCAGCAGGAATTAGGCAGAACCAGCCGGAAGAATCAAAGTACAAAGTACTGAAGGTAGAATTGCGATCGTTTAAGAAGAGATACAGAAGTGCATATATGAATATTTATTTTACCGGTTACCTTCAGGCAAAGTTTCAAGTGTGAAACCCTTTCCAGTGCTGAGATTTTGCCTCAACCTGAAACTTTAACCAAAATGTTGACGAACAGACAGACGGAGAGACAGACATCGCCAATCTATAGACCGGAATTGCCAGAGCAATCCGGCCAAAAATAAAAAAAAATCATCAATTTTAGCAGTAAAATCCTGCCAAGAAGTAATGAATTGAGAAAAAAATGTGCTGAGAGGTCCATAATTTCAAACTTGCTAAGATTTGGTCTGTGCAATGAATGTACAAATTGAAAAATGTATTGTTGACATGTATTTTCTACACCATCATTGTAATGTTGTTTATCATAAATAAAATTATTCCTTTTTTTAAATAAACTTTTAATCAAAATGTGTGTCTCAGTGTTGTCTTCTTCAGCAGTTTGACAGAAACAAAGCCTAAATCTGAAATTGTGTCAATGTGTTATTTGTCAACTCTGTCCCATAAGTTTTGCTTGTGATTTGAACTCTCATAAAAAAAGCACGGAAAGGGACAACTTTCCCAACTTTGATTAAATATGTTTTCAATTAAATTGTAAAAAATCTTTTTCTTGTTTTTTGAAAGTTTTGTCATTATTATTTAAGACGGACATTATATACTAGAATAGCCAACTGACTATCATTTGAAAAAGTGTTTCTTATTTAAACCTATCCCACTTGCATACGTAATTGCAGCCGACGACTTTTGAAAACATTGATGCAGAAGAAGAAATTGCTCATAACAAGCTTTCTCCTTTTGCAACAATGTTTTCAACTATATTCAATGATTACACTTCCAATAAATGTGATTTTCTGTATCTTTGCTCAGATTTTTTTTAATTCGTCTGCTGCAGAGTTTTTATATTGTGGGGTGGGTTGTGATTTGTTAAAGGGCAAGCAGGATTGGGAATTGAGTGTTGCACTTATCCTAATGAAACACTCGCCTGCCTGTGCATGTTTTAGTTTAACTTAACTTGTTAATATTCTTTCCATCATCAACTTAGTCATCTGTTAGTAATCAACTCTATGAACGAAATAATCGCGTCAAAATCTTGAATCGCGTCAAAATCATAACAAACAAACTGTCAAAATCTAATTTTGAACTGTGTAATTCAAATTTAGAATAAAAGGATGAATCAGTTATGTTGTAACAACCAATATCCGCGGGTCATTTACCTGATTTTGGCCGAAAGAAATGATCGATTTCTTGCAAGATTTATTCGTTATTCGTTCTGCCTATTATAATCAAAGTATTCTAAACGCTTTATAAACAAGTGATTTAAAGCGCTCAAATCATTTGATGAAATTTGTTTCTTTAGACGCGGACCTTGTCGAAAGCACCTATCCAAAATGCAAGTCATCGTTAATCGTTGTCGAAGGAATAGATGGACTGAGAGAAAGAGAAAGAAAAGGCTTAGCAATGCATACTATCTTTATGAATAAGGACATGAACGAATATGTATGGACTAGCGCCTAGAATTTCGTACTAGCCGATCCTTCATTCCACTCGCTTATGCTAGTGGGCGAGTGGATGTTTACATCTCTGCCGAGAGGGAAAAAAGGGTTACAATTTACAAAGGGTAATTGCGCGGTGCAGTGCTATATTGGCGTAGTGATATCTAAATAATTGTGTACACTTTAAATATGATATTTACACTTACAAGACTTGTTATTTTCTATTATAAGCTTGAATAATCGGATTTTTTTTCGTTACTCTATGTTTGCTTTTGTGAGCATTCGTAAATTAGTCAAACCAAAAATTGCACTTAATTGTTGGTGGTGAAGGGCATATACATCACGTGACTTCAAACTCACTATGACTATGGCAGCCTCTGCGCATGCGCAAGTCTACCAAAAAAGGAGGGAAAGTCAAATTGGCCTAAATTCTTAAAGCTTTGTAAAAATGACTTACGAAAACTTATAATGCACTTCGAACCAATCTTGAATGCAGCTCGAATGTAGTTGGAACATAGCAGTAATATTTAGTATGCTTTTATAATCCAGTCAAAATATTTAGAATGCACTTCAACTGCTGTACGAATGCGGTTGGATTGTTGCCCGAATATCGCCCAAAGTCATGTTTAAATTCATTGATCTCATTGACAGTATGGGATAGGTTTTAATTGTGTACCATGGGGTGACGTAATCAAAAAGGGAGCAACCAACAAATAATATTGTAAAGAAAAACTCTGTAATATGTTTTAAAAAACAGCCTTTATGATTGAAAAAATATTGTATTAACTGATTTCAGAAACAACAAGATACAAAATATGTACATCTTTTACTGTTGTTACAAAACTTTACACATTTAAATTGTTTTTGATAACTGTTCCCCAACTAACTAGAATGTGGTCAGGATGCAGTAAGAATACACTTCAAATGCTGTTCAATATTTCTGGCCACAAGAATGGACAGATTATTTGGAATGCACGCAGAATGCACGCAGAATATTTAGAATACACTTCGAATATCCAGGAATATACCACGAATTTTCATTCCGAAGATATTCCGGCTCATTCTGCCTCTAGTGTGACTAGGCCTTAACTCGATTGATTGATTGATTGATAGGGGTTTAACGACGAGTCCAACAATCGATTACTCGAAGTAACGTACGGGTCCCTTTCAACCTGGTCGTATCGAAAACCCAGTGTAGGTTTAGTTATTTCTGCGTTGAGTGTAAGTACCGGGCACATTAATTGATCGGGGTTTAACGCCCTTTTCAACACTTTTCCACCAGTCATATAACGAAGGCCAGTTCACCTACTCATATGTTTCCTGGTTATCTCAGACAAGTACTCCACACAACATACTTACCGGGTAAAGAAGAAATCGATGACAATGAATAAAACAAGCTGCCAGTTTTGTTTTAAAACCCTAATTTAATTTGAGGTCAATTACTGTTTGTGTGTTTATTTTTGTTTAGATTCTGAAATGCCGTTTCCTGTATCTTTGTTCACGAGTGTTGTATACTTTGAGCTAGAATGAGTACGTTGGCCCTGTTCAGCACGTTGCGAAAGTTTTCACATATTTTCGATTCCTGCAATGTCACACATTCAAGGAAGCTGCAATGCATTCGTCAGCATTTGATTTTTTACGTAATGACGTTTTACCCAATGAAAACGCAATTAGACAGCATGTCACATTTGAAGACATTGTGACACATTTAAATGGCTCGTCATGAACGATTTCAGGTTTTGCCACGATATTTTAAATTCATTGATCTCATTGACGCCGCGTGGAAGCGAGGCGTCAGTATGGAATAGGTTTTAATTTTGTACCATGGGGTGACGTAATCAAAAAGGGAGCAACCAACAAATAGTATTGTAAAGAAAAACTGATTTAAGAAACAACAAGATACAAAATATGTACATCTTTTACTGTTGTTACAAAACTTTACACATTTAAATTGTTTTTAATAACTGTTCCCCAACTAACTAGGCTAAGCTTTTTTTATGAGTTGGTTTACGGAGTTCACTAGGCTACGCTTTTTTAAATGTTTGGTTTACTGCTCTAACGACTCGATTCTATTTATTTCTGTTGTATTACTAAACTTAAAACGTTCCTCCCCATACAGTTGTTCATTCAGACCATTGTATTCTTGCTATATATTTACTTTACATGAGAACTTTTTCTTTTAATTTCATAAATACTTAATTTTGATATTAAATATCTTTAAACTTGTTAGAATTATTTGTATTTTTTGTTTATATACTCTCGTTTTTTGTTATCATACTTCTGCTCAACTGGAAGGGGAATAAACTTCCCTCTCTCCTTTCAAAGCTTGTGTCACACTTAACTTATAAGTAGAGGAATTAACACTTAAGTTAATATATGTTAATATTTCAGTATCTATGTTGTTTGTTTATCTAATTGATCTAGTTAGAGCAGATTTAAAATTAAGAAACTTCAGCTTGTATGACACTTTATTGTTGCAGTTAATGTTAGGCAAACGGTAAACCAAATGGTTTGAAGACTTAACTTGTCATTTCACGACTAAACTTTACATGCTGAATATCACATAGATCGTAGCATATAAAGTGATTAATCCCTACGTCAAAATGGACCCTTTTTGCTCTTGATAACATTTTATTATAGACTATGGTATCCAGGTGAGCAATAAAGGAACATCTTGGCTTTCTTGTTTAAGATAAAGGTATATTTTGCCTTCTTGTTCAAAATATTTACATCCTGTCCGCTTGCACAGGTTATTTAAATGTATTGAACTGCATCTGCTTCCCTTTAAGTCATGCTTTAAAATCATGCGCGGCGTCTTCGATGCTTAGCATCAAAGTTAGTCTTGTAATCATCTAGTACACATTTGGTGCAAGTGGGGTAGGGTTAAACAGAAAAAACAATCTGATTATGATCAAGGTATTCTTATCCACAGAATATTCTGACAGTGTATTCAATCGATGCGCCTGTAACTGTTTCACAATGGAGACCTCTTAACTCTTTCAGCGCCGAATTGTCTAAAGTAGACTCTTCCGTGTTCAAAATCATGTGTGTCCGTTTCTCAATTGATGAACGTTTGGGACTATTTTGGTAACTAAAAGGCATACAATGCGGATTTCAGGTGAGACAGCTCGTTACGAGCTGACTCACCTGAATCTGCATTGTTTACAAAACTCTTAATATTGCCTTTGGCGCTGAAAGAGTTAACAAACACTTTATATCCCTTTTCTGCTAACAACTCATTCATAAGACACAAAACACGATTCAAAATATGTATATGTAGTAATATGAAGAAACTCAAATCGAACACAATGAAAAGGAGTTGCTAAATTGATGAAACTTATGCACTTAGCACTTATGAAAACTAGGAAGAAACCTTAAACTATTATTATACGGCCTATTACCTTGAAAGGTTTTATCATAGTACACTGAACTATAGTATAATTGAGTCGTTCCACGAGAAAACCAAAGTTGTGGACTATGCGTAAAGTACCGACCATTTGTCGGGGGTTTGTTCTACAAAATTACATTAGCCTTGCGAAAAATTGTCAACTCAAATGTTAAAAAGAATGTAATCTGTAAGTGATCAATAACACATTCTAACACTATTGACAATTTTCTTCTATACACAAAGAAGGATTTGAGCGTGATCTAAATGCAGTATATCACTCTAAATTTCCGGAACTATTTTTGGCTTTTGAAATTCCCTCCCGAGTATTTTTCATACAACGTTTCTCAGAGCGCATGCGTTACTACGTTGGGCTTGACATTTTATGAATGAAGTCACGAGATGTTGTTGTAAATGCCGTTTGGAAATTGAATTGTAACGGTAACGGAACTGTTTTAAATGACGTCATTCACGTGCTTTACCAACATTTTTGACGCGGTCAAAAACATTGTGTTAGAATGAGACAGTAACAAATTGCCCATGATGAGTTTAAGAACAATTGCAAAAGGTATAATAAAAATAAAATGTTCATAGACTGTTAATACAATTAATTTCAAAATGTTTTGTTAGTTGAACAAATCGAACATTTCCAAAACAAATACAATGGGGAGTAAAGATAGAATAGCCTACACGTGATTTTATCAAGGAAAACAACGTCATGTCAAAAGTTCCCCCTTTAATGTGTATCCTTTTAAGTTATAAACAAATATATCTCATTTTGAGTGATATACTGGCTCGTATATCACGATTGGGAGTTCAGGTGTGTAGTAATTAATCACGAAGGCCGAATGGCCTGTGTGATTAATTCATACACACCTGAACGACACATCGTGATATAAGAGTCGGTATATCACTCAAAATGAGATCTATTTCCTAATTAATTTCGCAGGCGTTAACAATATACAATGTCAATTTGTACAATTTTGCATGGACAGACTCGTTTACTGTTGACAACGCGTTACAACCCGATACATTAAACACCTTCAAGGATATGTTCTCTCCAATTGTTGTTCAGTTGACGACACAGACAAACTCGCGTCTCTTTGTAACGTAAGATTAAATGTATCCGTTAATAAGATGTCATTCTGAAATAAAACAACGTGGAAAACAAGGGAAAAGAGGAAAAGATTCTCGGGTTTGAATCCCGTGACAAGCGGGGGTTCCGTCCAAGAGATTATTCCACATAGTCGGCTTCAGTACCGGTTAGATCTCCAGTAAGCAGCCATCGAGCGTAATTATTACGCTTGTTTTGCAATCGATGCAACATATATATATATAGAAATATATAATGTAAACTAAATACAAAAATCGCAGCGTTAGTAACAAATACATAACTATTCATATAAGAACTCACCTGTCCGTACCTCGCTAAAGGATCACAAAACAATTCACCAAGACACTCGACATAAAATCGCAATTGATTCGATGTCTCAATATCCAAGAAGTACCTAAAAAGCCGATACCTCTTGACTTTAGGCAAGCTCTGGATTACAAATGCGTTTGATTTGTTTGTCATTCCGACGCATAGCCAGTTGTTGTCTGAATGTACTAGTAATTCGTAAAACATAACTTGGTTCACTTTATTATTAATTTAGACCACAAACGTTGAAAGCTGAGAATGAAATAAACATACATTTATAACGATCCATGGCTCCTCTTTTACAACATATTTGAACAAGGTGCTCTCTACAATGCGATGAAATGGGAGGTTTCCAAGGACAAGTGTAATCACCTTAGCATGTATTGATTTTTGACGCATCAAGCTGGTACCAAGGCAATAAATTGTTGTTCAGGTAAAGTCAGATAACGCAGCTCGTATATCTCTGATACGATTTGTTTTCAATTACACCACGCTAAAACAAGGCATAAACCCTTCATAAAATACATACAATTATTATAGATTATTTCATAGAGCCCTTAGACAATTGTACTATAAATGTAGACGAGACTCGTGCATAGAAAGATACAACTCGAAGATACAGGCATGTCAGTATTCAGTACAAATGACACTTTTATTGATGTAAATGTGTAAGAGACTTCCTTTATAAATATATTTTAAACATTGCTAAAGTAATGGCAATCTCAAGTATGGCCTTATGTAGTCAGCAAAGGAGGGATTATAGACCGGCATTAACATGATATAAGTCCTTAAAATACAGTCCTGGAGATTCGTTATCAACTCGTTGACATAGACTTGGTAAAGAAGGTGGACATTACGCCTCCCTGACGTTCATCGCGTGTATACACTGTTGAATGTTTCAGACGTGTGTTTTGAGTACTGTATTCTGCACTGAAAGCAGTGTATAGCGGTTGAATAAGCATCTATATTTTGCCTACGAGGCTCACTGTTTTCAACTTTTTGTTTGCGTCATTGATATATTTTCTACAACTTTCTTTGCGTCATTGAAACATTTTATACAACTTTCGTTGCGTCATTGATACATGTTCTATGTAAAAACACAACTTGTACGATATGTCTCTTACTGGAAGTCGGTTGCGGCATCAACAAAAGCTTGTATTTGTTAAACCATAACGTAAACCCGTCAGTAGTCTTCACCGAACTGACGTGTTTCGTATTGCAAAAAAAAAATAAAAATGTATATCATTACTGCCGAACGTACATCAAAACATGGAAAGAAAATAAATTAAGAAAGAAAATATCTTATAAACATTCCGTAACAATTTACTTGCTTGCAGAAAAGACCTAGTACTCAAGAACAGTTAAGAACGAACGGTCATGTTGGCTTTTCTCTGTTTCATTTATTACACAAATCGCATATGTGAGGGTCAATCCGCAGAGGATATCAATCAAGACCATTTGTGACGTTTTCATTTTCCAGAAAATTAAGTTAGCCATGCTACGCAAAGTCAGATCTTTGACGTTTTGTGTCGAGCGAAAATTAAGAACACCAAGTGACTTCTAGAAGAGTATGACCAAACGCTTACATGGTATGCTTTTGACGAATCTGTTTTATCGTTTATAAATACAAGGATGCCTTTGAAAGTATGGAATCTGATCCGAAGTATTATTTATATTGATATCTGTACATATTCAGGTCGGTTTTCCTGTGCAATGGCTCAGACATAGCGATATTGTTTGCATTAGATATTGGACCTTTCCGGTATTAGATCACAAACTGATATGCAATTACAATAACATACGATTGTCAGAATACTGTCGCCTTCTCTGGAATCAGTGTTTATTCTTGAGGATGTTTCTATTTTCGCAAAAGAGATTTTGAAGAAATGGCTGCATTTGTATAGTACTAAATGCAATATACTAATGTCAGAAGCTTGATCTATATTCAACGTTTAAATCAATTGAATAATTACTTAAGAAAAATGATAATTTCAAATCAAGTGAGTATATAAATGTTTAACCACATATTCGTATTACTTGGTGTGTGACTGCGATAAGCTATGGATCACTCCATATATTACAAGGTTTTGCTATTTGTAAGTAAATTAAAGTTTCGATTGAATCGGTTCATACTCACAATCGTTCTCTAATATTCACTTGCTACCTAAACATGAATATTTCCTCTCTGTTTTCTTTATAGAAATCATTGGTAGGGTAGTCTCAATGATTTTTGTTCTCATATTATCATCATAAACTAGTAAGTTGTTAAACGTCGGAGATACAACTAGACACCGTACAGCTGACTTAACACCTAGGTTACGGTATTGATGATGTAGTAGTAGTGCATCTGCCAGGGGTGCGGTAGATCGCAGGTTCGATGCCTGACCGGGTCTTGCAAAAGACTTAAACAATGGTAATATTGACTCTCCCTTTTGCTTATAGTTGTTGGGCTAGCATAACGATTACCCTGAAAACGCCGTGATTTAACAGTACAATGTGTTGAAAGTGCCGTAAAACTCTTACTGGGCTGAGTGTATGGAAGGGTAGTAGATATGTCATTGTGAACAAACTTTGAATTCATTTGGATATATGTACGCATTTATGCTGCAAGGAATGGAAAACACTAATTTACAAACGAGCACATAAACATGTTTATTTGTGTTATTAGTTCATGTTGCACTGTTGACTTGCCACATGCCTACTGGTTTATGTCAACATTAATTTGTAACTTGAATGTTTATATCGTAACGGAATCATGTTTTTATGTGCGTCTGGTTTAACAAGTTTAAACAAGATTTTCACAATGTTGTTTTCTACCTATTATGAAACACCAGGGACATATGAGGTAACAATACTTATTACCATGAACCTTATTACGTCTAGCAAAGACTGGGTATGCCCATTTGTGCAGCCTCTATACATAATGTATTCATTAGTATTAGTATTTATGAGTGTTGAGTGCCCCTTCACTAAGAACAGACCGTTGACCCCGTGATTACCAATATTCATTATAGATACCCATATTTTTATTCTGCTAGGAGTCAGATATTTTGTAACAGTTTGTAGAGTCGCCAGAAAAGCGGGCCTGAGAACAACATAGTGTGGAGCCGACGCCCAAATCAGACACGTGGGGCAGAATGAGAGTCATGGTTAGAAAGATGGATCCGGTTGGATATATTCTGCTGAGACCATAGAAGATATGGTAGTATGAATGGTGATGCGCAGAGAGTTTGTCCAATTTTGGGGTATGGGGCATTTAACTTAATAGCTTGGTTAAAGAAGAGGGGACTAAATTGACGATATGCAATTTGCTATTGTTAGATGTTGGATGTGTAAGTATTCGATCATGTGTGTGAAGTACTTATTAAATATTGTGTTAGTCCCACACAGTTGTTAAACCTTATTAATAATCACATAATGCGAACTACTAAGAGACATACAAAAACGGTCAAAGAGAGTAAAAGATATCATTACACAAGTTTGTGACGAATGTTAAGATCTATCTATATATAATTATATAATATTATATATATAAAAGATCTAATCGTAATTTACCGTGATTCTCAGGATGTTCTCGAATGTGTCTTTGATTACTTGACCACAGGAGCAGATTCAGATACACATGCTGGTTTAGATACTGGCTGTTCGTCGGCTTACCTGGAGCACATCTCAAATACAAAAACAAAACTATCTTAACATATAAGTACGATTTAGATATTTATACTACACACAATGATCATGTATACTGCCATATCACTTTGCGACGGGATTAAACAATTCATTGACCAGGTTTCAACTACTCATTGTGATATTTCATAGTGAAATGTAAAAACAAACATGAGATATGCGCGTAGCATACACAACTTGGATGGGCAGACGGATTGACTGACGGACACACACTAATTAATTTACCATCCTTAAAACATTCGCTGTAATCAGGTTTATAGGAAATAGCTTAGGTGTTCAAATGTTTGAAAGAGTAAACATCGAAAGAAATAAGGGAAAATAAAAACACCATTACACAATGTGCACGAATAAGGCATTCAATGATTCAATCAGCAGTGACGTATGGGGGAATGAAAATTCGACATTAAAATCTAGTTTGTGTCGTGATTAAATTATCTATTCCAAGGGAATGACTCGTATTCTATATGCATGGAATCAAACGATAATATTATAGCTATGAGCATGCTGATACTGATTTAGATTTTCAAGCATGTGTATTAAAAAGAAATATATATAATTAGTGTTAATGCAAAACTGCCGGTGAATCGTTCTTGTCAATGAGAAATAATGTAAATGTTGACATCAAAATAAAGCGTCCTTCAATTGTATTGTGAATGTACTGTTTCTCTTGTATTGTATTGTATTGTTGTATCATGATCAAAACATTGGACTGTATTCTAAGAAAACCACCCATAGAGGATTCGCGAGTAGTGTTAATCAATACAAACCTTTGTATCTTATCTGCACAGTTTAATCTAGATCGATCTCGTTTGCATATAAGTCACAAATGGCTTCAAGAATCTTCCGACAACCACTGAGCATTTGATCCAGACAGTATGAAATGTACAGGCAGATTTGTATATGAGCCGTTTGGAGAGAAAACCTACAGTATGGCCACTGCGTAATGTTTCTACCTAGACCAGCCAGCGCAGTCCGCGCAGCCTAAGTGTGTGTGGAGGGGGTGGGGGGGTAGAGTATACAGTAATGATTCATGAAGAGTGTATGTGTGGGTTAGCCTGCGGTGCATGTTTAGGCTGATCCGGGTCGATACTCTACGCAGAGTCCACAATGTTGGTCTTCTTGCGGTAAGACTCAACTATGTACACTTCATGTGTAATCTTTAAAACTAAGGCAATAAAGTATTGGTGTAAAACTATTACACATGCCTAATTCTCGATATCCAAAGCAATTACTATCTTATGCTTAAAGCACATCAAGAAATTAGAAGTGTCAATTGGGCTTCAAAAGTTAAAAATCTACTATGTACGTCAGAATTTTGGATACGCATGGTTCTCTCAAGATGTTGGTAATTAAGAAGAAAATATGAATAGTTCAACACGTTGTAATCTTTACAAACACATTCATTCTTTGATGAATCCAGAGAGATACCTGTTGGTTGATATGTCTCCGTATTTAAGAAAGGCGGTTGCAAACTTTCGATGCTCCAGTCATAAATTTAACATATAATTAGGAAAACATTATAATTGTGAAAGGTAGAATCCTGACTTTACATATTGTTTAATTGATAATAATTCCATATTAACTCTTTCCCACAAACAACAAATATAAAGCAAACGTTTTTGATAGCATGAAGACATCATGATAATCTAATTATAGATCATAAATAAAACTCTTGTGTCATAAGGAGAAATTACGGATGATGAGCAGTGTTCTATTTATTGATGCATAAAAATAAAAACGAGAGTGTGGGTCATCCTAATGTCATCCCCTATTAAACGAAACATTAATTTCTCACTTGGTTCGTTTAATAGGGGATGGTATTGTATTAAACACACTCTTGTGTCTACGTGCATGCATCAAGAAATAGAATGATGCATTACACGAATCATCCATTTCTCACTTGACCGCATCGGCGGTGTAGAAGTAGAGCGTCCGGCTCGGGTACGGGAGGTCGTGGGTTTGGTCCCCGGGCGAGTCATATCAAATACATTTAAAAATTGTGATAATGGTTGCCGTCCTTGGTGTTCAGGATTTTGGGGTTTACATTACGACTGACTGGCTGGTGTCAGAATAAATGGACCAGTATAACTAGTAACTTATCCAGAAAACGCGGCGATATAAATGAACAACTGTTGAAAGCGGCGTAGAACACAAAACAATCAAACATTTCTCTGAGCACGTTTACTTCCCGATTGTTAACAGTTAATCAATGATTCATTCATTCATTTATTCAATCAATCAATCAATCAATCAATCAATCAATCAATCAATCAATCAATCAATCAATCAATCAATCAATCATTGATTGTACATCATTGCATTGGAAATAATGAAACGAGACCCGTATACAACAGTATTTCGGTAATGCAAGGCACGTGATCTCTGTGTGACGAACCAACTTTAAAGGCTATGGAATAAGACTTATCCATTGGCTTTTCACCATGACCTTGAAAGCAGTGAAAAGGGACCAATATACCCTTCACGGCGACTGTACACGTGACCACCGTGGTGCAACCAACTTACAAGGATGTGAAATGAGACATACTCATTGGTTTTTCAACATGACCTTGAAAGCAGTGAAAAGGGACCAATATACCCTTCACGGCGACTGTACACGTGACCACCGTGATGCAACCAACTTACAAGGATATGAAATGAGACATACCCATTGGTTTTTCAACATGACCGTGAAAGCAGTGAAAAAAGATTCATATACAATAGTATTTCAGTATTGTTATTCAATGCAACTGTGCTCGTGACCCCTGTGTTACTAACCAGCGTACAAGGCTATGAAATGTGACATACCCATTGAGAAAATTCCATTTGCGAAAACTCAAAAGGGACCCTCATATTAAATATTCGAATGGTACATCGATTTATGTTTTATCATTTAAGAGCAATTTCTCCTTTTGTCATAATGTTATCAAATCTTTTTTCCTAGATATTTTTCTATACTTTTTCGATAACTTTTTAATGTTGTCTACTGCTACAGCTTCGAATTATGTGGAAAAGTATTGAAGAATTATTACACCTTTCTAATAACTTATTAAACCACTTATTTCCCTCGGAAAGTAAGCATATTTCGAGGGCTTGGCGTGAAACGGATGTAGCTAAAAACCTATTTTAAAAACCTTGGTTTAGGGGCTATTTTGACCCCTTTGTAAACAATGCAAATTTAGGTGCCATTGCTCAGAACGAGCAATGGCACCAAAATTTCCATTTTTTACCAGGAAAAATAACGCTTATAAAGACTTTATGGTGAGGTAATTAACCTTAGTAAAAAAAATACCAATTTTAGTTACAACCGTTTCACGCCAAGCCCTCGATTTAAAATCTATAACCTTTTCCGACATGCAGACGCTTACTGACGCATCTGCAGCAGACGAAGTTGGAAAATATTCATATGTGATAAACGGCTCCTAGTGTTTTCAAATTTGCATCATTATTGTTTTCAATATCAAAAGAAATCTATCATATTATTGCCATTTTTTTTTTAAAAAGTTGTTTTCTTCTAATTGATTTATTTGACAACTAATACGCCCTGGGAGCGTGAGCATATTAAGAACATTTATATGTAACTAACGAATTAGCATATTAAGTACATTTATATGTTACTAACGAATTAGCATATTTAGTACATTTATATGTTACTAACGAATTAGCATATTTAGTACATTTATATGTTACTAACGAATTAGCATATTTAGTACATTTATATGTTACTAACGAATTAGCATATTTAGTAAATTTATATGTTACTAACGAATTAACATATTTAGTACATTTATATGTTACTAACGAATTAGCATATTTAGTACATTTATATGTTACTAACGAATTAGCATATTTAGTACATTTATATGTTACTAACGAATTAGCATATTTAGTACATTTATATGTTACTAACGAATTAGCATATTTAGTACATTTATATGTTACTAACGAATTATCATGTTTAGCATATTTAACCCTTTCCAACACACAGTTGTTTTCTGACGCTTCAGCAGCAGACGAATTTTGAAAACATCGTGACAAAAGGAAAAATATCTCATTAGAGAACAATTTCTCCTTTTGTAACAATATTTTATTGTTTTTATTCTTTCGTTTCCTTTTATTAAAATGAATTTTCCATATGTTCGCCAATATGTTTTCAAAGTCGGTTGTATGTGAACAAATTATTTAAGCAATTACAATTTTCTAATAAATTATTAAACAACTTATTAGCCCTGGGGAAAGTAAGCATATTTAACTAACCTATAACGATACAGCTTGTGCCGCGTAACGAGAAAACAGACTATCAGAGGTTTAACCCTTTACCCACTTACAACAAATCTGCACCAGACGACTTTGAAAATATTGAGTCAGAATAGGGAATCTCTCTATAAATTGAAAAAACACTAATTGAATAAAGTTGAAAACATTGTGGCAAAAGGAGAAATTGCACGTTTTGTGCAATTTCTTCTTTTGTCACTATGTTTTCAAAAGGCCATCTGCTGCAGGGTCATCCGGAAGCGTCTGCATGTGGGACAGGGTCAAGCTAATAATCGGTATTGCCATCAAGATGCACCATCACGGTGAATAAGTGGCAGACCGTTCACCTCGTTTGCAGAATGCTGCGGGTTCGATACCCGGTCGTTTCATATCAAATACTTTGGCGCTCAGGAGTGTGGTGTTTTGCATGTCGACTGAATCGCTGATGTAAGTAGTACATATACCAGTTGTACTGGTATCTATGGCGGCATACTTCTGTCACCACATAACCACTTAATTATTACGTTATATAACTAGTTAGTCACTTAATTATCGTGATAAATTTTTAAAATGGTATTATGTATTGTATCTGTTGGCAGTAGAGGATAGTAACAAAGACTTTTTTGTGTTGACATAAGTATCTGTTAACATTAAAATTAACGCAGTAATCAGATATTTATCATGACAATTAAGTGACTAACTAGTGATATAACGTGATAATTAAGTGGTTATGTAGTGGCAGAAGTATGCCACCATAGGTATCTCACCCATGTACCGCCGTGATATAAATGAAACAATGTTTAAAGCAATGTAAATCAACATGCAATTACAAAACAAATACAAATTGCATACTGATATCATTGGCGTTTGTAAAGTGACCATTCCGCTTTAGTTAATACCGATGTCTCTCTTTCCCACAATGTTTCTATCAAACATCCACTTCAAATGAGTTTAACAATTCATACTTAAGACCTTAACCCTTTCCCTCATACGACAATTCTGCAGCAGACGACTTTGAACAAAAATAGAAAATCTCCATAATTGAATGGATAGCCTTTGACAAAAAGTGGAAAACATTGTGGCAAAAGGAGAAATTGCACGTTTTGTGCAATTTCTTCTTTTGTCACTATGTTTTCAAAAGGCCATCTGCTGCAGAGGCGTCAGAAAGTGTCTATATAAGGGAAAGGGTTAAGCATGATATTTCAGTTTGTTGCTTTGTTCTTTAATGGAGTTTATGACGATTTCAGCATTATTTTAGTCATGTCATGGCGACAGTTCATCTATTAATATCCTTGCGTAATCAAACCAGTAATAGGCTTAGAAATATACCTTATACAAGGGCACCCCACCATGAAAAACGCGATTTGGAATCGAACCCGGGACTTATGGTTCCAAATGCCGAGGTTAACCATTCGGTCATGGCGGATACAACCTATTCAAACAAAAGGGTTTTAACGGGTTGGATTATAACTCAATATCCCATTGATCTACAAAACAAATGGAACATTTACTGATGATGCTAACTCTTACACTGCCGAATTACGCAAAGTCGACTCTTCCATGTTGAAAATTGGACCACTCTTTCGTCCAGCAGGAATTTACGCAAGAATGAATATCTTAGTGGCTAAACAATGCAGATTTCAGGAGAGACAGCTCGTTTACGAGCTTTCTCACCTGAATCTGGATTGTTTGCAAAAGCCTTTAATTGTCTTAGGCAGCGATAGAGCTAATTAGATAAGTTAGTTTATAACAAATATGACCAGTATTTGACTCCTAATCGATGGGTCTGTGTCAACAACGTCTGTATAGGTAAACAATAAGCATTATTTTAACAAATCGATGAGAATGTCTTCGAGTCTTAAGGATTTCTTTCCGCTTGCAGACGCATTTTGATACATTTGCAACAGACGACTTTTATGAAACATTGTGGGGAAAAAAGGAGAAAGTGAGCAATTTCTCTTTTTTTTAACCAATCTTTTCAACTTTATTATGAATGAATGATACCTGGTAAATATTTAATTACATATCTATTTACATTTATTGTGTAACACAATGAGGGTAGAGGTATAGAGGTATATATGTGAGATATTAGATCCATGAGGGTATAACTATATACGGGATATCACGTGTATACGGCGCCAGCCCAGTAGTATATAAATGTATGTTTTTGTGGAAGTGAGAGAGACAGACATTTGCATAGATAGAGAGTCATGCAGATATAGGGAGGAGAAGCATGTCTCTGGGGAGAGTGAGGGAGGATGGACAGGCCTGAGAGAGAGAGAGGGTCGTGAGACTCTAGTTTACCTATTTAAATAAATAAATGTATCACTATACGATCTCGTTTATTTACCTGTGTTTTCCTCGTGGACAATTTGATGTAGCTGGCCAGAGTGCTACAATTGTCCGTATTTATAATTGTTGTCAAACCCGTGTATATTGTGAGTTGCTCTCAAACATTGATGAGTATGTAACTCATATGTATTATATTACAATAAAGTCATATTGTATTGTATTGTATTGTATTGTACTGTATTGTATTGTATTGTATTGTATTGTATTATATTAAATATTATATTATATTATATTATATTGTATTGTATTGTATTGTATTGTATTGTATTGTATTGTATTGTATTGTATTGTATTGTATTGTATCCGACGACACCGCATAAAAGGTCGTCTCGAATTGACTCTGTACATTGTTTATATTATAAACAACCGGAACACTCAACATTCACCGCTTCTCCATCTTGTTTATGTATACGGGTTACTTCCCCATGTTAATGTATAAACGATTAAAGGAACAATTTGATTGGCTGACACTCCAGACAGTCATCAGGAAGATCCATACAAGAGTTTGCAACTGCAACGAATTTGAAGTATGGTTTAAATGAGATTGATTAAAGGTGTATCTTCTGATGACAATAAAGACGTGTATATCCTCACTACTAAAACGCTTTAAATCATCAAATTACGGAAGAGCCGGAAGGCACCTGTGCCGCGTTTGGGTATTTGGACCGTTTAATTCACTCTCTTTAATGAGATAACATTAACCATTTCCCTCATACGACAATTCTGCAGCAGACGACTTTGAACGTATTTTGTCAAAACATAGAAAATCTCCATAATTGAATGGGTTTATGACTAAAAGTGGAAAACATTGTGGCAAAAGGAGAAACTGCACGTTTTGTGCAATTTCTTCTTTTGTCACTATGTTTTCAAAAAAGCCGTCTGCTGCAGAGGCGTCCGAAAGCGTTTATATGAGGGAACGGGTTAAGGTTAATTTGTTATAAGACTAGTGAGGCTACAATTCTAGGTTTTTTTTTATTCCAAATATAACTCAAGGACGTAATTACATGTATACGGACAGTGAAGGCTCTGGCATGACTGTGCGCATGCGCAGGCTCGTCTGCGTCTTCACTGTACGCATACTCTGGAGCGGCATGTAGCATTTTGATTATTATTAATTCTCCGTAACGGGGACACATATACGCAAACGTTTGAGGCTACTGCAGGTCTAGTTATTTTGACAAAAGATGTTTCTCGGAGTAGATTAAACGTTGACGGATAGAAAAAAGCGATGTAGAGAATCTGCGGATGCGCAGGCTCGTCTGAGTCTTCACTGTACGCATAATGAAGCGACATGTATCATTTTGAGTATTATTATCCGTAACGGCAACAAATATAAGCAAACGTTTGAGGCTACTACAGGTCTAGTTATTTTGACAAAAGATGCCTCTCGGACTAGATTAATTAAAGGGCCTGAATCCCATATGAGAAAAAAGCGAAAAAAAAAAGAAAATTGTTAAACATTGCTATTACCTTGATATGTTTGCATGTAAGGCATTGAGATTTGCCGACTGATGTACTACACTATATGCACACTATTAATATTGCGGAGATTTTTCGTTATTTGCAGTGTAAAATCTACTGGGTTAGTAACCCAGTAAATCTAAAAATATCGCTGTATATTTATCACGTTATCACTACAACCGAATTGACAATCTCCTTCCCAGAATTGATGTTCCTTACACACACGCATACATGAATGTAATGAGTCGATAGTGTTAAAGAATGCCGAATTGAATCCACAAATTCAAATGAGCAAGGGGAAATTCCACGGTATTTTCAAACGGGAAAACACGGTGCGGACGTTTTATTAACTACTTATTTCCTATGAAATAATGAAAAACAAGACTTGTACGACCTTCTACAACATTCCGTTACATATATATAGACGTATTTTGGATTAATTAGAATAAGTATAAAATATAACGATTTTGGACCATTATGGTGTTCAGTTAAACGTTGATGGATAGAAAAAAGCGATGTTGAGATTGTGCGACAGGTTCGCCTGAGTCTTCACTGTACGCAGATAAAGTTAGACCCACAGTATCACTAGACGTGGGTCGCACTCGTATAAGGACTTCACTACTGTCAGATTATTGAAGAGCAACGAGACACGTAATAGCTATACACGGATCGCTTTTCCCACATACATGAAATCTACAGCAGACGACATTGAAAGATCCAAGCAAAGCTATCGAAAATCGCTATAAAAAAAAGTTATCAAATAGAGTTGAAAACATTGTGTCGAATGAAAACAATTGCTCATTACGAGAAACTTTTCTGTTTGCCATATTGCTTTTCTAATGTCGTCTGCTATAGAGGAGTCAAAAAAAACGACTGCATGTGGGAAAAGGGTTAAATAATGGACTTCCGTCAATATATTCTAGCGTTTTGTGTGAAACGCTTGGGGCTACAGTAACTGCTCTATTTTTTGTGTCAAGATATGCTTCTGGTATTAAATTAAATGTAGATAGGACAATGAAGGGTATGGTGAAAGTATTTGTTATCAAATTACGGAAGAGCCGCAAACAAGGACACCATATAGCTATACCGGATCCTTTTCCCATATACAGACATCTGCAAGCAGACGACATTGAAAACATATTAGCAAAACTATCAAAAAAGCGATATCAAAGAAAGTCTTAGTATCAAATCGAGTTGAAAACATTGTGGGCAAAATTGAATAAAATGGTTCATTTATGAGCAATGTCTCTATTTGCACCAATGCTTCCAAATATCGACTGCTACATAGGTGTCAGAAAGCGTGTGCATGTGGGAAAAGGGTTCAATAATGGGGCTTGCGTCAAGCAATTTTAGAATCTTATTGTCTTTCCGTAAAACGTGTTCTGTTGCTCAGAAATGATCTCTATGCTCTGAACAAGACTTCTGATTGGTTAATTTCGAAAATGATACACTTTAGCACAAACATCTGAACACAAGGTAAACTTTTATAGGTTTTAATGTCTGATGCTTGAGCACAGAATCTGCTTTAAACCGTTTTCCACATACAGACGCTTTCTGACGCCCTCTGAAGAAGACGACTTGAACTATTTCTTTTTTTGCCACAATATGTTCCAACTCTAATCCATTATTGTATTTCCATTTATGGGAGAGATCACATTCTTTTTGCCTGAAAGTTTTCCTGTATATCGTCTGCATATCTTTATATGAGGGAAAGGGTTAATAATCTCGAAGCCTGCGGGTATGCTCCAAACAAGACATATGATTGGTAGATTTCGAGATATGATTGGTCGATTTCGAGAATTAATTTGTTTTAGACCAATTATAAAACGGTGAAAAGGACGGCCGCATAAGTCCTAATTGTTTGACGAACAATAACGCCTTCAATCCCCTCCCCCCTTTTCCCCCTCCCAATCCCCCAATCCCCCATCCCACCCCCCGTTACGGAAGGTGCCTCAATATCCACTTAACGTCGATATCAGCTACCTTGTACTAGGACATCTCAGATGTTGATGTAATAAGATCCATCAAATTTTATAGCAGGAAAAGGCTAAGCAATAAAACTGTCAATCACAACTGTTTCACTTTAGATCTTTCAATAATAGCAGAACAAAGGTTTTTTTTGTGTGTGTGGTGTAGGTATTTCTTTATTTATTCTTTTTATGCCCCCCCCCCCCCCCCCCCCCCCCCCCCCCCCCCGGAATCTCCGATTCGGGGGGCATATAATTTTTGGCCTGTCTGCACGTCTGTCTGCACGTCTGCACGTCTGCACGTCTGTCTGTCTGTCTGCACAAAAAAACCTTTAAACCTTGACCACTACTTTTGAACCATAACAGGTACGGCCTACATATTTCACATGTGTATTCCTTGTGACATGACCTTTCTGTCAGTACCAAAATGTTTGACCTTGCGACCTTGACTTTTTGACCTAGATGTAGTTTTTGGCCTGTCTGCACGAAAAAAACTTTAACCTTGACCACTTCTTTTGAACCATAACAGGTACGGCTACCATATTTCACATGTGTATTCCTTGTGACATGACCTTTCTGTCAGTACCAAAATGTTTGACCTTGCGACCTTGACCTTTGACCTAGATGTTTGCCATTCTCGAAAAAAACTTTAACCTTGGCCATTACTTTTGAACCATAACAGGTACGGCTACCATATTTCACATGTGTATTCCTTGTGACATGACCTTTCTGTCAGTAACCAACATTTTTGACCTTGCAACCTTGACCTTTGACCTAGATGTTTGCCATTCTC
Organism: Serripes groenlandicus; assembly: GCA_031761405.1. Taxonomy (NCBI): domain Eukaryota; kingdom Metazoa; phylum Mollusca; class Bivalvia; order Cardiida; family Cardiidae; genus Serripes; species Serripes groenlandicus. The sequence goes on along the minus strand of JASEVX010000003.1, from coordinate 128,100,583 downwards.
GAAAAAACTTTAACCTTGGCCATTACTTTTGAACCATAACAGATACGGCTACTATATTTCACATGTGTAATTCCTTGTGACATGACCTTTCCTGTCAGTACCAACATTTTTGACCTTGCAACCTTGACCTTTGACCTAGATATTGCCATTCTCAATTTTGTTTAACCTTCCCAACTACTTTGAACCATAACAGGTAAGGCTACCATATTTCACATGTGTATACCTTGTGACATGACCTTTCTGTCCAGTACCAAACTCCTTTCACCTTGCGACCTTGACCTTTGACCTAGATGTTGCCATTCTCAATAAATACTTTAACCTTGACAACTACTTTTGAACCATAACAGGTACGGCTACCATATTTCCACATGTGTATACCTTGTGACATGACCGTTCTGTCAGTACCAAAGTTTTTCACCTTGCGACCCTTGACCCTTTGACCTAAGATGTTGCCCATTCTCGAAAAAAACTTTAAACCTTGACCACTACTTTTTCAACCATAACAGGTACGGCTACCATATTTCACATGTGTATTCCTTGTGGACATGACCTTTCTGTCAGTACCAACATTTTTTGACCTGGCGACCTTGACCTTTGACCAAGATGTTGCCATTGGGGGGCATCAGTGGTTTCACAAACACATCTTGTTTCTCTATGTCTCTCTGTCTATCTCTGATCTGTATGTGTCTCTGGTATTCTTGTCTATGTCTGTCTCTGTCTCTTTCTCTGTTGTGGTCTCTGTCTCTCTTTTTGCTCGCTCACTCTCTGGTTCTCATTTGATTCTCTCTCTGTGTCTCTCTCTCGCTCTCTCTCTCTCTCTCTCTCTCTCTCTCTCGTCTCTCTCTCTTCTCTCTCTCCTCTTCTCTCTCTCTCTCACTCTCTCTCTCTCTCTCTCTCTCTCTCTCTCACTCTCCTCTCTCCTATCTCTCTGTCACGCTCTGTGTCTCTCTGTCTCTGTCTCTATGTCTCTCTATGTCTATCTCTCCTCTAGAGTATGTCTCTGTCTGTCCTGTCTGTCTGTCTGTCTGTCCCTGTCTGTCTGTCTGTCTCTGTCTCTCCTGTCCTCTGTCTCTGTCTCTGTCCTCTCTCTGTCTCTGTCTCTGTCTCTGTCTCTGTCTGTCCTCTCTCTCTCTCTCTCTCTCTCTCTCTCTCTCTCTCTCTCTTTCTCTCTCTCTCTCTCTCTCTCTCTCCCTCTCTCTCTCTCTCTCTCTCTCTCTCTCTCTCTCTCTCTCTCTCTCTCTCTCTCTCTCTCTCTCTCTCTCTCTCTCTCTCTCTCACGATGTGTCTCTTTGTCTATCTATATGTAGTCTGTACACCTTAAGCCGCAATGTTTCAACTCTGTTCAATTATTATACTTTCATTTATTAAGTTACCATAGTTTTTTTTCCAATATCATATCAAAGTCGTCTGCTGCAGATTTGTCGTATGTGTGGAAAGGGTAAATGTAGTGTTACATGTCACACTATTGAAAAAAGCCGCCCCTTTATGACATTGTATACGTTTGTATATGTTCATGCACCTCTTCTGAAAGAGCAATCCTTGTATGATATTTGATATAGTTGTATATGTACTTCTTTTGAAAGAGTTGTCCGTTTATTATATACGATACACCTGATCATATTTACTTCCCGATCCATTTCCCTTTTCCTACCTTACTGACAGTCCAGATATAGTCCATTCGGTACACTTTCTTAACTAGATGAACGTTGAACAGCTGGCCATATCAAAAGAGCAGGGCGGGTCGCTCTGGTGCAACTTCAATTCTAACTTTCGACTAGTCGGGCACATCTCTAGATAAGGGGCTTTTTTTTTACGTTCTAAAATATTTCTTTTAACCCCCTAACCCTATGATGTGGGTACTCAAATAATCGTCTAAATGTAACGATTCTTTTAAGTACCCACATCATAGGGTTTGGTTGGAGGATAAGAGAGATATTGTGGGGGAAAGAGCCAGGCAATCTAGTCAGGCATATGTTGTACATGGTGAAGCATGCACAGCGCTA